>CM053268.1:0-114094 GCA_028583415.1 Protea cynaroides | reverse complement strand
GCTCTTTGGACGACAAATGTCCTATGGACTTAATAGTGCAAATATTTAATTAAATTCTATTTTATTAATTCCTTTTGTTTAGTTAATTGATTTGATGAATTGGAAATCACGCTTCTTTAGATAAGGAATCTATTAGAAATAAAACTCTTTTTTTTTTTTTTGCTAAAAGGTCAGCAAAATGCATTAAAAAAGAAAAGAATAAAAAAATTACAAACCTTACATTGTAATACTCCATCTTCAGCATTGCCATCAACAAAGCCCATATAGGCCAAGCTATTTAACATACATTAGCTTTTGTTAATAAACCGGAATCTAGGTCGCTCTATAGCATCCCAGATAAACCCCTTAGAAATAAAAGATGGACAAGCATTCCAAGACAAAGTAAGATGGTCAGTGGCTCCTTTCTTTGCTAAGGTATCAGCTACTACATTGATCTCCCTAACATAGTGATATTAGAAATAAAACTCTAAACCGTTTTTAAGGTAAGTAACTTAACGATTTTAAAAAAAAATAGAGATAAAACCCTAATAAAACTCACGATTAGAGTTTTATCTTATTAAAAAAAAAACGTAATCTATTAGAAATACAACTCTTAGGGCATGTTTGATAAAACTTCTCCTTCTGAATTCTATGGATTCTGGCTCCTAGTGAGTTATTTTGGAGTAGAAGCGTGTTTGATAAGTCCAGTTGGATTCCAACTCCCACAGAGTGAACCGGATTCAAAATGGTTCCAGAATCCAAAATTTTGGAGTCATAAATACTTGCTCCAAGTTGTTGGATCAACTTTTTGGGAGAAAGAAAAGAGTCGACTCTCACATGATTCTCACTTGACTACCACCACTACCACCACAACACCACCACCCCCACCACCCACCACCCACCACCCACCACCACCAACCATCGACCACTACCACCGCCACCACCCACCACCCACCTCCACCATCGCCACCACCACCACTACTGCCACCACCTCCGCCACTGCTAGCAGCAGCACCACCACCACCACCACCCACTGCCACCACCCACCACCACCACCACCGGCACCCACCACTACCATGACTATTTTTCTAGACTTCGATTGGGGGGATAATGTGTTATCAAATATGTTTCTAATCCAAAGATGCTCTAGAATCCATTTCAGAATTGCGTTATTAAACAAATTTCTACTCCAAAATAATCCTGGAGTAGCCTGGAGTATAATCCAAATTTGAACCAGAATCCAAAATTCAGAAACCAGAATCCAGAATCCAGAAGCTGAAGTTTTATCAAACAAGCCCTTAACCATTTTTAAGGTAAGTAAATCAATTAGAAATAAAATTCTTAACGATTTAAAAAAAAATTTAGAGATAAAACTCTAATAAAACTCATGATTATGAACCATGAAGTGATAAACAAAACCTGAACAGTGAAGTGAGTTCATTGGACTTGCATTTGTTTTGTTTCTTCACACTATTGGAATACATTTTATTTAAATTCTTAATATATATATATATATATATATATATATATATATATATATATATATATATATATATATATATATATATATATATATATTGTAGGAGTTTTATTAGAGTTTTATCTCTAATTTTTTTTTAAAATCGTTAAGAGTTTTATTTCTAATAGATTACTTACCTAAAAATACGTGATTGCCAATTCATCAAATCAATTATCTAAATAAAAGGAATTAAAAAATAAAATTTAATTAGCTAACGAAAGTTAGCACCGTTAACTTCATAGGACACTTGTTGTCCAAAGAGCGTACTAGAAGAGTATAACTCTTCTTGTAAGTGTAGGTGATCCGGACTCAACGAAATCTAGGTGACTAAAAGAATTTTCCATATCCTAACTCCAATTCATTTATTTAGAGACTTCCTCATGCCACCAATGTGGGGGAATCTACCATGCTAAAACAATTTGGATGGGAGAATCGATTTCATCAGTTTGTGCCAACATGATCCAGAAGGAGAGAGACTAATAGGGACTTGACAGTGTGTGAGAGAGTACATCTCCACACTTGCAGCATGAAGATACATGATTTTTTAGTCCTACATTATTGATCCCCATAGGATTTTATTTTGGTATTAGAAAATTCTATTGATCAACCAAACCAGGAAGAGCCGCAACATCATGTTTACAAATATCAACAAGCCAGGGTATGTAGTTGGGCCATATAACCTTCCCTGAGCAGGTTATAGCCTCCTAGCCAAGGAGTGCACTACACTATTGGCCTTCCTTGGTATATGGCTAAAGGAATAACAACCCCCAATATCACTTAAAGTTCTAATGTCCTGAACAATAGACATCAAATACACATCGAACAATCCTATTAATAAGATTAATAACCTGTAGATTATCAAACTCAATATGCAAGCTAAAAAGACCAGCCTTCATAGCCTCCGAAATTCCAGCTCTCAAAGCCAGAGCCTTGCCAATGACTATTGTATAAAAAAAATAAAGGTTGGGAAACAGCCAGCCATGAAATGCCTTCCGGAGATCGAATAACGAAACCAATGCGAACAAATGTCAATAAAAGAATCCTTTAAATAAAATATTAATTCTTTTTTGGAAAATATACCATTTATATCATGATAATTTCTAAATAGGAAAACTGAATCCCCTTGGGTTCTACTTAAGAATAGGTCATCAGCACGTGTACGCTGCACATACGGTAATCGAAAGACATTCTTGTTTTTCTTCCGTTAATTTTGGTACTTGTATGAGAAATGGAGTTGGGATCATATGTATGCACGGATCCGTATCCTCTTCTCCCGGGAAGACAGTGACAATTTATCTCGGATGATTGCCACGTGGCTCTCGATAAATCCGAGACCCACGTTCGAGTTGACACCCAGTCGACAAGCCAAGCCGACAGAGGGTGTCGACTCGGACGTGGGTCTCTGATTCACCGAGAGCCACGTGACGAATCAGAGACCCACGTGGTAACCATCCGGAATAAATTGTCACTATCCTCCCAAAACCACTAGGAGGAAACGATATAAATCCATGTATGCACATGGAATTCATTACTGTTGATATAATGTGGAACCCATCTCTAAAGTATGGGACCTATTAAATATGTACGATGATGGAATCATGTGGAGAATACATGTACATACAAAATGAACTATTCTCCCATAATTGATATAAACTAGAAAATGTGACAGACTTCATCCTCTAACCGTGCGTACAGGATACGTACGTAGGGGGGAACCGTTCTGGCCAAGGGTTTGGCAATAACAGCCTTAACAGGTATGCATCTCACACCATCCGACAATAATATTCACCGACGCGTTTTCTATTTCGATCATTAAACTCTCAAAAACGACAAACACAACCCCACATTTATAACAGACCTACGAAGTACAATGTCATCCCAAACCACCTACGACTGATTTTCCCTCTCTCGCTTTCGCTCTCCCTCTACCTCTCTTTTGTTTCCTCATCTCTTCTTCTTCCTCCTCTTGAGCTTCTTTCACAACCGTCACCGTCACCTCCTCCTCCACCACCTTTCTTTATCATTGTGTCGTCATTATTGATGCTGCGGCTCCATGGCTACAATTGAAGCCAATCAACGAAGACAGCTGAAAGAAATTTTTGCACGGTTTGACATGGATTCGGATGGAAGCCTTACGCTCCTGGAGCTCGCAGCGCTTCTACGTTCTCTTGGGCTGAAGCCAACGGGGGACCATATTCATGTCCTGTTGGCTCATATGGATTCTAATGGGAATGGGTCCGTGGAATTTGAAGAATTGGTCAATGCCATGTTGTTACCAGACATGGAGGAGGAGATACTGATAAATAAGGGGCAACTATTGGAGGTGTTTCAATCTTTCGATCGCGATGGCAATGGATATATAACTCCGGCGGAGCTCGCGGGTTCAATGGCTAAGATGGGTCATCCTTTAACGTATCGAGAGCTCACAGACATGATGACAGAAGCTGATAGTGATGGTGATGGTGCTATCAGTTTCAATGAATTTTCGACCATAATGGCGAAATCCGCCACTGATTTCCTTGGCCTCACCTCTGTCTCATAGCTGGAACTTGAATTTGAATTGTTTTTCTTGCGTTATTGGGCTAGCTCTTCTTGTTAGGTATCTTGGTAGGAATTCGGAATAGATGATTAAAACTTGAATTTGAGTTTGTATAAAGAATTGAAATGAAAGGAAACAACAACTTCCAGTCCTTTTCCTCAATGGGCATCCAATCAAATGTTTCGTTTTTTTTTTTTTTTAAGCTTCTCTCCACAGTTGGCATGGGAGGTAGGCTTTTTTTTTTTTTTTTTTTGTGAAAACATGGGAGGTAGGTATGTTTTTGTATTTATTCTTAAATATATGTCAAATTGAATGTCTTCACTATCCTTGCACATGAATCCATGTTTTTTTTTGGGTAAATAGATATCATTTATTAAAGAACAAAACCCAAAGAAACAATACAACCTGCAAAGGCAGGACAAGCCACAAAGGCCAAAGACAACCGACACTAAGCAAAAGATACAAGAGATCTCATCAGAAACAAAACCCTAGCCTAGTGAACATCAATACACCATTTGCTAGATAGAAAAACCTCCAAACTATTTTTAGGCTGCAGAAAGGACATTGTTGACAGTTTCACTTGAACTCCTTGAATGATGTCACTAGCTATATCCTCCTTTGACCTCTTCTTAGCCGCAAAAATTCTTGAGTTTCTCTCCTTCCAGATATTGTAGACCATTGCATTGAACATCAACTTTGGGACAGAAGATATTTCATTTCCTCTTGAGTTGATTTTGGCTACCTTGTTCACTTCATTATCAAAAGATTCTGGTCGTCTCACTCTAGGGCAACATCTACTCATGCACACATTCCAGATGGACATGGAAAACTCGCATGCAAAGAATAGGTGGGTCTTGCTGTCTCTCCCAATATCACATAACCTGCATTGGAGAGAAATTGCAATATTTCTGGCTTGCAGTTGCTCAGCTGTAGGGAGAGCGTCCCAACAAGCTCTCCAAGAGACAAATGAATGTTTGGGAATGTTTGACGAGAACCAGATAGCCTTTGCCCAAGGAACACTTGGAGCTCGGTTCCGACCCGATTCCCAAGCTTCCTTTATAGAAAATTTCTATTTGAACCATTTGCTGAACTCCAGACAATTGCATCTGCCCTCCCACTTGGTCACCATTGGACCCGATATAAATCCTCCCAAATGGTTCTGAAAGTCTGGATACCCAACTGGGGGCACTCCTTCCAAGAGGCCCCATCCCACATGTCAGAGATTTTTGCCCTCTTAGCCTCCACCGAAATATACTCCCCTGCATTGGCTATCCTATTCCAAAGAGCCTCTCCTCCTAGCCAAGGATCTAGCCAAAAAAAGGTATTCTCCCCAGATCCCAGAGAGTACTCAACATTTCTTTTCATTCTGTCCCTATACTTTAAGAGATTTCTCCACATCCATGGGAAGTTCTTGGAGGTCTGCACAGTCCAAATGGAGTCTTTTTTCAGATACTTTTTTTTTTGTCCACTCCACCCACAGATTCTTGTTATCTGAAATAATATTCCAAAGGTGTTTCATTACTCCAGCCTCACACATATCCCTCACTCTTCTGATACCCAGGCCTCCTTCAGACTTCGGCAGGTAGATTCTTGACCAACTGACATAGTGGATTTTTCTCTTGAGATCAGGGCCTGACCACAGGAATCTTCCTAATAGAGATTCAATAGTTGTACAAGTCTTCCGTGGAAGCCCAAATAAACCTGCCCAGTAAAAGTAACTCCCTTGAAGGACTGATGAGATAAGTTGTAGCCTGCCAGCATGAGAGGGAAACCTGCTCTTCCACCCTTCAATATTAACACATGAATCCATGTTACTTTCTTTAATTACTTATAGTAGGTGACAACCCCAGACACATTATTATTGATACAAATGACCAAATTTCGCTGCAATGGGCCCCACACTGTAAGACCCGCACTCTGAAAACCCGGTCTAAACCTTGGTTTTGTGTCATGACAGGTCTTCCGATCATCACTGGACCAGACGGGGCAAGCGGATAACAAACAGGTACAAAATCGGACCGAAGTCGACCAATTATACCTGATTTTAGGTATACCGGTCGATGGTACCGGTCTTGGTACCGGTCGACCGGTATGGCCTGCACAGCTATGTGCGGGAATCTGGAAATTGGTCTCTGCGGGTCCCGCTTTCTTGATTTCGAATCCTAGAAGTTTCCTAATCCTAGTAGGGTTACTAAACCCTATTTTTAGCCTATAAATACACCCTTAAGCCTCCTTAAATCCTTTCCATTGTCTCTCGCAAACCCTAGAGAAAAGAAAGAGGTGGAAAAGGAGAAGGAGCTAGGAGGAAGAAGAAGGAGCCGCCATTACCGTTCGACGAAGCTCACGCTACGCCTGTCAACGGTAAGTGTTTGAATCCCTCTTCTTACCCTATGTTAGTTGTGTGGGTGGATCAATACCTTGCAAAGTAGGTATTGATCTAAAACCCTAATTTGGCCAATAAACCCTAAGTTGCCGTCAAACCCTTGATTCGAGTTTCGAGATGATATTCATCGAAACGAGACTTGACTGAGTTGGGGATAACTCTAACTCAAATCCTAGACTTAGAATGGATAGGAGAAACCCTGAAAATCCATGGAGGATGATCGTCGACAGTCGAAAAATCCATGTATGGTCTTCCGGAGACATACCGGTCGACTATACCGGTTGCACATAGTGCGACCGGTATGTTGCGACCGCTACCTCTCGGGAGGTTATCTATGGGGACCGGCTGACCATACCGGTCGCCAGTCTTTCCCACAGAGCTGCGACCGGTATGTTGCCACCGGTCAGCTCTGTGAGGATATTTGTAACCCTGTTGGTTTTCGACCAACATCAAACCCTAAACAATATATTCTAATGAAACCCTAATAATATTGTAGGACTTTGTGACATATCGTTTGGACCTTGCGACGTGGAGCAAGTTATCGAACTAGCGTCAGGTAAGGGAATCTGACCTAAACCTAATAATTAATGGACAGTAAATCGTTGTTAATCATTGAATATCTATGATATGATGTTTGTGCATATTTACATGCCATCCTTTACTTTCAGTTATTATTACTGTTCATGCATTGATAGAATGTGATTGTTAGGCATGTGATTGTTTTTGTTGGTGTGTGGAGTGTTGCATGGGCCTGGGATCGCTCTTCACACTAGCACTTTTTGTAGTATTCTGTCTTAATATGCTTGGTACGGGTGGGGTATCAGGGAAAGGTCGTGGTACGGTGGTCTCCGATATTGATGTTGTCCCAGCCATTGTTATGTGGTACTGAGGATTTCGAGTCGACGCTGGCTTGTCCACGATGCTTTAGCTCTATCTCTATGCCGTAGGGAGTTATGTTGGGATAGGGTCTACCTGCGTATTGTTTCTATCCTAGTGTGTCAGTTACGGATAGAGTATCAGGGGAGGTGTGGGAATGCCTTAGCTCTATCTCTATGCTGTAGACGGCTGTGCTGGGATAGAGCATACATTGTTGACATATAGGATTGGTTAGTTTCGAGCCCAGTTTGCGAGCCCTGGCCAGTAGGGGCTTAGGTACTGGTATGGGTAGAGTATCAGGGGAGGTGCGGATATACCTTAGCTCTATCTCTCCATGATGGGTGCATGTGGGTTGGTGGTAGTGTGATCTACTGTGCGATGCCACACACTCATGTATAGAGGTGCGGGGGCCACCAAACCTTTCTATAGCACATTGCAAACTTAAAACCAGACCACAGCATAAAATGATTGTTACTCATGCATAATATTGTGAAACTGTCTGATTGTCTTACTGAGCTGTGTTGTGAGCTCACCCTTTGTGCACATCTTGTTTTAGATATGGATGCAGGTTATACTGTGGACGATTATGTGAACGCTCTGGCGTACGGTGGTGTGGCTGCTCTGGATGTACAAGCAGGGGAGGACGAGCATGATGCTTCATGAGAGTGCCCTTTCTGCGTGTACCTGTGATCGGATTTTGTTTATTCGTTTTAGTTATTTTCGTTTGATATTAAAGGGATGTAAAAGATATTTATTTTATGTGTTTGAATTTGGATAATGGAATATTTATTTAAATTATCAATAGATACTCAGTTCATTCTATTTAAAGTCTTCCGCTGTATATTTATATTCTGATTGTGGTTATGTGTAATGGTTTGTATGGGTGGACACGGCCTATTCGAGATCCTGGTGTGAACCGTTGGTTCAATGATGGTTCACTCACACCATTCTGGTTGGATCAGAAATAGGGTGTGACACGCACACTTGTGTAGGGTCCTTTCTCTATAACCACACAATGGTGGGGATTTCTCTTTACCTAAAAAAAAAAAAAGATGGGGTTTTCTCACCATTTCCCGACTCTAACATCTCTCTCTCTCAATTTATGTGTGTGAAGTGTATTTAAGAGCATCCACCATTGCTATGGGATTTAGAATGTGAAATTCTAGTAATAGAAAAGCCTAATAGAATCCTTACACGTTTATAAGAAAGAGCATTTGATTGCCAGTTCGGGTTAGGGACATGCGAGCTTCCAAGATTTTTTACGTTGTGTGATCTCGATAACTAGGTATGTCTAATTTTTGTTTGATTAACTTTGATATCAGAGAGGTTAGTAATCCTTGGTTTGCTGAAAGGCTGCCAGAGTCGTGAAGGGAGCCCAATATATTCATATTTCCATTGTTTTTCCTGTAGTAAAAAGGAGGTTTCTTGGTGTTTTTTTGGCCGCCAACAGTAAAAAGACATTGTTGGATCTGAATCGTCTCTTTTTTGTACTTTAGGGAGTAGGGAGACGCCCCCGTCGGATAGCCGATACGTAGCTCTTTGGAAAATCTGACCCCTACGTCCGAGCCGACACCCCCTGTCGGCTTGGCTTGTCTGCTGGGTGTCGGCTTAGACGTGGGGCTTGAATTTTTCTGAGAACCACGTGTCGGCCTTCCGACAGGGCGTCTCCCTCCTCCCTGAAGCACAGGGAGGAGACGATTTGAATCCGACATTGCCAGAGGTCACCACAAGTTCTCTAGTCATGACATGAGGTGGCAACTTATCGGTGATTGTGCGGCTTTAGTTAGTAGCCAGGTGGTCTTACAGCGTACCTTTTTTTAATATTAAATTAATTCATAATACTGATAATGATGAAGGAATACTGCTTGTTAAATATAATTACAAGATCCACACCCGAAGTCCCATACTAATTTGGATTTCGATTATGGCAAGTCTTTCATGGCCATGCTATGGACACCGAGCCAGTATAGGATGACAACTCCAGATATGGTAAGTAACGTTCACCTAAGTATGGTGGTGTTTTATGCCCTTCGTCATGACACCAACTGAATGGGACAAAGCCCCATTGGTGGAATAATCTGTGGACGAAAGGCATGGGTCCAAATCAGCAATCTACCCGACTGACAAATGTCAATTGGATGAGCATCCATTGGTACATCCACTGCCTATCCTCCAGTGTACTGAATTGAGTACACCAGAGGTGGTGTACGCTTGCTTGCATGTAAGGATTACATGATCCTCTTCTATGAATAGAATTACTGAATATTTAATTGGATTTTCTGACTTTGCCAAATGGCATGACCCTATTAGTTGATTAATGGTAATGGATTATTTTGTGGTAATGGATTGATATAAGAATGGAAAATTTGGATTGGGATTTATTAAGGAATTGATTTAGCTGCATTCCACCATGGGGGACATGTGTCATGGAGGTTGCCTTGAAATGGAAGTGTTTTGAAATTTTGAATTCCTCCTTGCGTGGGAGATGGGAGGAAAATTCTCCCATCGAATCTCCATCCTATGATCGTGCCATGTGGCACGAGGGTAGGTAAGGTGTGTTGATCATAAGTTGTGTTGGAACCTTGGCCATATTGAACAGTCATGAGCAGTACAGAGTGTGTTGTCATTGTTGGCAACCTTGGCGTGATATGAAGGAGAGAGATTGTTTGAAAGCAATATAGACAGTCAGAGTGGTCTTAGAGTGGTCAATCAGCAGGCTCTACGTGAAGTTGAAGACCAGAAAGAAGCAGAGAAAGTGGAGAGAGAAAGAGGAGAGAGAATGTCTATGGGTCCCACTAAGGCCCCACTGACAAGGTGACTATGCATGGTGTAATGGCAGAAGTTCAAGAACAGAAGAAAATTAAAGAGAGAAAATGAAGACAGATAGAAGAAAGAAAAGAAGAGGAGAGAGAAAGAAGAGTGAGAAAGTAGAGAAAAGGAGGAGAGAGACTGGGTGGGGACCAGGTGGGTCTTACCTGAGATGGCCAGCCACCTAGGCCACCAGACAATCCTGCTGGCCAGCCAGCCAGGTGTGAGGATAGTGATGTCCACCCACGCTGAATGGACGGTGAATGATTTGGAGTCGCCACCTAGATTAAGGTCTAGGATCTAATATGTAGCCTCATCCTGAGATAGGACTTCTATTGACTCATGACCCAACATATCGGCTTTGGTCCAACAGAGAACGGGTAAGCGTTCAAAGTACAGTTTGGGAAGGTGTTAGGCACCCAAAACTGCCCGATCCGAAAATCGGCCTCCTATGTGATTCTACTTTCCTTAGACTCTATGGTTCTGATTGTTCATGGTCAATGGATGATGACTAGGGCTCATGGGGGATCCTATGCCAAGTTACTGAGTTCTTCTAGCTTAAGTTCAGCCAAACATGTTATCGAAGTAAGAAAACAAATAAAATAATATACAATGAACCGAACCAAAGATGGTTCGGTGATGGACTGAATCTAAGATGTCCAAAACGTCTCAAATTGCCTACGTATTCCAATCCTGGAAATCAAGTCCAAAAACGTAATTCAAAACAGAAAGTGGTTAAAGTTTATGGATGTGGATTATGATTAAGCTTTCTTAGATTCAATTTATTCATGTTGAAGTTTATGCTTGATGATGATTGAGATTGAATCTAAAGATAGCCTAAATATGGATTGAAGTGAAAATGGATTTGGAAATGGATATGGATGTGGGGGACCTAAGGATACAAAGATGGGGTACCGTACTAGGAGAGTCCTCCAAGTTGCCTACGTATTCCAGAGGTCCTGGAAATCAGGTAGAACGTAGTTCATTTTTTGGGTGGATTGGGTAACTTCAAGGGCTAGGGTATGTCTCTCAGGGAGTAGAGTGTGGCTCTCAGGGAGTAGACTGTAAGATAGTCTCGCAAGACTAAGGTGCGTACTCGCAAGCACGACTTCAAGATAGAGCCTCGCAAGGCTAAGGGGGGTGCGTGCTCGCAAGCACGACTTCAAGATAGATCCTCGCAAGGCTAAGGGTGCGTACTCGCAAGTACGGCTTCAAGATAGAGCCTCGGAAGGCTAAGGGTGTGTACTCGCAAGTACAAATTTGGGATTGAGCCTCGCAAGGCTAAGGGTGCGTACTCGCAAGTACGGCTTTGGGATTGAGCCTCGCAAGGTTAAGGGTGCATACTTACAAGTACGACTTTGGGATTGAGCCTTGCAAGGCTAAGGGTGCGTACTTGCAAGTACGACTTCAAGATAGAGCCTCGCAAGGCTAAAGGATTGCATGCTTGCAAGCACGACTTCAAGATAGAGCCTCGCAAGGCTAAGGGTGCATACTCTCAGGGAGTGATGTATGTGTATACTCTCAGGGAGTAGGGTTGTACTCTCAGGGAGTAGGGTTTGTACTCTCAGGGAGTAAGGTTTGTACTCTCAGGGAGTAAGGTTTGTACTCTCAGGGAGTAAGGGTTGTATTCTCAGGGAGTAGGGTTGTACTCTCAGGGAGTTGGATTTGTACTCTCAGGGAGTAAGGTTTGTACTCTCAGGGAGTAAGATTTGTACTCTTAGGGAGTAAGGTTTGTACTCTCAGGGAGTGATGTTTGTACTCTCAGGGAGTAAGGTTTGAGGGCACATTGATTGAGGTGTGGAACCGTATCTGAGTGTTTCCCAGACTACCTACGTATCTTAGGGTTTTTCCTAAGAATCAGGATCCGCGTAGTTCGAAAGAGACGGACCTTGGATAGATGTGTAGATGATGATAAATATGGATAACCTGAAGGAGCTAAGAATGTGTACCCGTAAGTAGAACCTCGCCAAGCAAAGAGATTCGGACTCACAAGCACAATTTTGGAACAGATGAACCTCGCCAAGCAAAGAGGTAGTCACGCCAAGCAAGGGGAAGCGTACTCCTTTGTAGAACCTCGCTAAGCAAAGAGATGCGTACTCACAAGCACAGGAATAGAGTCTCGCCAAGCAAGGAGACTAGGATATGGAATGATTTTACAAGATTGGAGTATGGGTCCGTATTTGGGTCTCTTTCCCAAACTACCTACGTATCTCATGGTATTGACCTGAGAATCAGGATCCGCGTAGTTCGAAAGAGATAGATATTGGGCGAACCGCTTGGATCGGAACATGGGTGGTCCAGTCGGACCGAATGATGATACTAGATGATCAAGGTTGGATTCATATTATACCTATCTAGATTCTGCATCCTAGGGGAAATGAACTGAAGGGTAGGGATCGTCCTAAACTACCCTTGTAACTTACAACCTTGATTTTGGAATTGTGTTGGACTAGGCTTCATGATCCTTGATTAAGACTTATCATTTTTCCATTATTACCCTACCCATGAATATGGGTGCCTACATGCATGTCCCCACACCTAGGAATGTCTTCTATCAGTGTACATGCACGGCAGTTCGACTAAGGTGTAGCGAAAAGTAAGTTCTTGCCGACATAAACATCATTCAAGCATAGCATACAGTAACAGATCAAACATGGTAGTATGCACAAAGCTAGCAGTGTAAGCATCCTAAGCATGGTAGTGCACACTATGACAGTGTAATCAAGTGAACATGATAAATGCATGAATATAACAACGTAGACAATATCAGATCCTCAATCTAACGATGATCATGATCAACACTTAGATTTCATCAAAACAGCCAAGATCAACGGCTCAGATCTCACATCAAGTTATAATCATGATTAATGACTCATATCTCATCAAAATAGCTAAGATCTACGACTTAGATCTTACAAAAGATAATCTAGCAGTTCAGATCACTCATCATGATACTCCAACCATTCAGATTCATAAAAAACACTCACGATCAAGATCCAATGGTTTAAATCACTCAAAATTACTCACAATGAAAATCCAACGGTTGAAATCATTCAAGATCATAATCCAATCATTCATATTCCTTTAAAAACACCCACAATGAAGATCCAACGGTTGAAATCATTCAAGATCATAATTTAACCATTCATATTCCTTTAAAAAATCCACAATGAAGATCCAACGTTGAAATATTTCAAGATCACTCAAAGTAAAGATCCAACGGTTGAAATCATTCAAGATCACTCAAGGTAAAGATCCAACGGTTGAAATCAATCAAAATCACTCACAGTGAAGATATAATGGTTGAAATCATTTAAAATCACTCACGATGAAGATCTAACTGTTGAAATCATTTGAAATGAAAATCTAATGCTTTAGATCATTTAAATCGCTCACAGTGAAGATCTAACGGTCCAAATCAACATCTAATGGCCCATATTTCATCACATCAAAATTACTCACAATGAAGATCCAACGATTGAAATCATTCAAGATCATAATCCCACAATGAAGATCCAACGTTGAAATAAATTCAAGATCACTCACAATAAAGATCCAACGGTTGAAATCATTCAAAATCACTCACGGTGAAGATTTAAGGGTTGAAATCATTTGAAATGATAATATAATGCTTTAGATGATTTAAATCACTCATGATGTCGATCCAACAATCCAAATTAACATCTAATGGCCCATATTTCATCACATCAAAATTTATAATCAATGGACTAGATTTAACTTATCCAAGATTGATGGCCAATATTAAATCACATCAAATATGAACATCATGGTATTGACACACATGCCATATAGCATTTGAAAATCATGATTATTGAAATAGGCATATTTAGATAATTTTTTATTATTTGAGCTTCATGAAAGCTATCAAAATAAAGTTTGAGGTACCAACCTTGTCCCCAACAATGGGGTGGAGCCTTTGATGATGGTTGGTGACGATCGATGGCAAGCTTTCCCTTCTTCTTTCCTCCTTTCCTCCTTTATTTTCTCTCTTTTCCTCAATCTCCCCTCTTGATTCCAATATCTCTTCTCTCTCTCTCTTTTTTTCTCTAACTTACTTCTATTCTCCTCTCTTTTTTTTTTCTAGCCTTTCTCCCTCTTTCTTTTCTCCCTCCCCTTTTTTTTTCATCCCTCAAGTGGTTAGATGGGTGCTCCTTTTATAGATGGCACTTGGTTGCTTGAGCATGGCTCAAGAAGATGATGTATGATGGAGTTGGGCTCAAGGAAGTGAAGTCATGGGATGGGAAAGGTGTTGGGCGCAAGAAGGAGGTGGCTTGAAGGAGTTGGTAGGTGTCAAATGGAGGTGGTTTAGGGTAGCTAAGGGACTAATTATAGGTTTTGGGGGATGGCTAAAGTGGAAGGCTCAAGAAGATGAGGTGATGGGTTATGACTCAAGATGTGGAAGGGATTTAGGGGCATGGAGGTTGAGGGATTTAAGGGCAAGGAGGTTGAGGGATTTAAGGGCATGGAGGTTCAAGAAGTGGAGGAATTTATGGCTCAAGAGGTGGAGGGATTTAGGGGCATGGGGGTTCAAGAAGGATGTGCCATGGTGGTGAGGGGTCAAGAAGGAGTTGTCATGGTGGGGCTCAAGAAGGAGGTGTCATGGTGGTTCAAGAAGGAGTTGTCATGGTGGGGGTCAAGAAGGAGGTGTCATAGTGGTTCAAGAAGGAGTTGTCATGGTGAGGCTCAAGAAGGAGGGGGAAAAGGGTTCAAGGAGGAGGTGTCATGGTGGAGGGATGGCTCAAGAAGGAGGTGGTTTGAGGATTCAAGCCACCTCCACCTTTCCCCCTCTTCCTCTTCTTCTCTCTCTTCCTCTCTCTCTCTCTCTCTCTTCCTCTCTCTCTCTTCCCTCTCTCTCTCTCTCTCTTTCTTTCTCTTCTTGACCGAACATATATATATATATATATATATATATATATATATATATATATATATATATATATATATATATATATATATCGGCTTTCTCCTTCTTCTCTCTTCCCATTCTCTCTCTCTCGTCCTCTCTCTCTCTCTTCCCATTCTCTCTTGACCGAACATATATATATATATACTCGGTTTCCTCTCTCTTCCCATTCTCTCTCTTTATACATATGTTATATAATAATATAATATATAAAAATATATATAATATAACATATAAAACATATATTATATAATATATAAATGTATATAGTATATAAAATATACATAAAGTGCATACACATGGGCCGACCTGACTCGATCTGGGCTGGTTTGGGTTGGGTCAGGCTGGACTGGTTGAGTTCGACGGGGTTGGACTAAATTGGGCTTGAGCTGAGTTGGGCTGAGTAAGAATGGACTGGATTGATTTCTCTCTCTATTATGGATCCTCTCAGCTTGCAATTCCTCATGAAAAATTTCGACGGCTTCTGTCTCAGATTTTCCACGTCAACTTCGAAAAGGACGGATAATGGAGCACACTGACACTTGAATCTCCTGAATCGGACTTCGGATGATCGAGATATGAAGAATTGGAGTTTTTTGACGATAATCTTACTGGCAACTTTGCATGGGACCCGCTGGCGGCTTTTGTCCAGAATTCTTTACGTCCATTTTGAAGAAGACAGGCAATGGAGCACACTGGCACTTGAATCACCGGATTTGGATGTCGGACGATCAAGATATGGTTGAATGAAGTCCAATCATGATAATTTGCCCAATAAATCCTTAATTTAAGATAATTTACAGAAAAGCCCTTGGATTTAATAAGCCAATTTCACTCTGACTAAAATCATGACATCTTCTTCGTCTGATATTGGAATTGAGTGATTCTGGTATCATTTCGAAGATATTTTCATGACCTTGCTGTAGGGCCCGCTAACATCAGCTTTAAAATCACCATTTAACATCCAAACCTTGAATTGACCCCCAACCCTTCTGAATATGCCCACCAAGACTCTTGTATATTGGGGACATTCTGGCTCAGCCCAGAACACCATAGAGAGCACAGAGGAATTGATCGACTATTGGTTTGAAAGAGTTTCACTTGCCTCCCTTGTACTTTCCAAATTTTCATCCCCCTCCGCTCTCTTACTGTTTATACACCAATAAAGTTTTGTTTGGCTGGGGATGGCAAAAATGGGGTGCTTACACCCGGCAGCCCAGGCCATGCTGTCTTAGCTTGCCGCGCACAGCAAGCCACCCAGCAGCATGCTGGTGCACAGCAGGCAGCAGGGCAGTAGGTAGCCAGCCAGCCATGCCATGCCATGCCGCACAACAGCACAGCACAACAAGCCCGCCAGCCGCTGCCCGCATGCGCCATTGCATCCCCGCAAGCCTCCGCAAGCCCTGGATCATAGTGTACAAGGTGCTCGACGTAATTCCGTAAAGAATGTTCGTCTCAAGACCCTACTGGAAAAAAATGGATTTACAGGGCATTACTATACATTCTCAGGGGTACTTTGGTCAAAGAAAAAGAAGAAGATCCAATGTGGAAGGCCAAGATTAATCCACGATCTTCAGATTCTAATCCAATGGCTAAGATCGAGGCGGGCTAATGTGGAACAAATTCGGTGCGTCAAGATCCATGCGCGAGCCTCTTGAATGGCTAGACGGAGCATAAAAAGTTGGGCCACAATGCATGGAGATCGCGCCTTGATTTGGTGAAATGCGCAAACATTACGCGACAATGTAGATTCATATCTAGTGGCCCTAATATGCGCTGAGATCTGACAGACGTGATGAGTCCGATCGTAAGGCCCAACTTAATTCCCGCGTCGACCTGACGGATCTAGCGGCTCGGAATGAAGAATCTGCTGTCCGCCAATAAGAACTCAACAACGTCAAGCCGTACGTCAGAAAGCAGCGGCCACAGTACTTCGCGGCACATGGATAGAGCTCTGAAAGATTCCATTTGGAATGTTGTTATTGGCTGATCTTTGGATGGCCATATCTCGGCCATCCGATGTCCGATCGAGGTGATTCAAAATCCCCCAAACTCCTCTCTTCGAGCTCTATTATTCTGAAGGAAGAAAACATGGTTTAGATATGTCTGAGATATGGGTTTGTGGAATAGAGAGGTTTGAGAGCTCATTGTGTATACAAAGTCATCTCCACCTACCTCTCTCTGTTATTAATGGCCATTAGAAGCTTTGGAGAGGTAGTGTGAGCATTCATGGTGAAGGTTAAGTTATTTTGTGTGTGTGAGGGTTGTTGGAAGAGTGCCAACATCTATGTGAGCCTGTAACTGTACATCCACCAACATTGAAAAGCTAGGGAAGCCCATTTGGTGAGTATCACTCATGTTGTGATCACATTGGGAAGGTAATCAAGCACACAAATCCTATTTTGTGATATTTGTAATGTCTAGGAAGGGTTTGTAATCAATCCATTTATTATTCTTTGTAACCTATCAAGTAGGGGCTTGACAAGATTGGGGTTGTTGCCTGGTTCCAAAGTTATTGCTTAGACCGTATCTGTGTTGTAGCACTTGAGTTGTTGTAGCAGCCAAATCATTTTGAGTAGCGTATTGGGTATAATACGAAACCTTGGTTTAGGGTATTACCCCATGGAGTAGCCATCATAGTGTGTGATTGGTAAACCATGTTACATACTATCTTATGTGGATGTGAATGTGTTTGTTTATGACTGTGAAATAGAAGTACGTGGGTTGCAGGCTAGGTGTGCACACTTAGTAGGCCAAGCCCCTGGTATGGATACCTGTGGGTGTGTGGTTGGTGTGTATCACGAAATGTGTTTGGAAGATTGTGTGTATGAACAAGTCTCCTAATCAGCTTAAGGCTGCACAATATAAACAAACAGCTCAAGGCAGCTTTGTGGTTTAGTTGGACAGACTTTACAGAGTTAAGAAAGAATTTAATAGTCATTGATTCACCCCCCCCTCTCAGTGTCAACCTAGAAATCATAGGTTGACACTGAGGGGGGTGGTGAATTAGTATGCCACACCCTAATTCTGGTTGAACCAGAAGTGTGAGTCAACCGCCACTAAACCAATGGTTCATACCAGGATCTCAATAAGGCCGTATCGACATACAAACCAATGCACACTAACCACAATCAGAATATAATAATACAACAAAAGTCCTAACATAAATTAACTGAGTATCTATTGATAATTAAATAAAATAGTCAAGTTATCTCAAGTACCAAAACGTAGATAAATATTTATTACATTGTCTTAAAATCAAATCCCAAGGAAATAAATAAATGTCCTAAAGGTACACGCAGAAAGGGCACTTGCATGATGTTTCATGCTTGTCATCTCTGGCTTGCACATCTAAAGCAGCAACGATCCCATAAGCTGGAGCAGCAACAAAGTCTTCAATCGTATAATCTGCATCCATATTTAAAAATAGTGTATACATAAGGGTGAGCTCTATACTTAGCTCAGTAAGAAAATCAAACAATGCAACAAGCAATATACATGAGTAACATTCATATATGGTCTAATATACTTGCAAAGTGCTATGATAAGGATAGGCGGCCACCACACCTTCATGCACAAGAGTGTGAGCTCACCCAATGGATCACATACCGCTATGGCCCCACCTCACTCACTCTAGTATAGAGATAGGGCTCGAGTTTGGTGGTCAGGCTGAACCACAGTACCACGTTATCCCCCTGATACCCTACGCTGCACCAATACCTACACTCTATTGGCGAGGGCTTGTAAGTAGGTTCGTCACTAACCAATCCTATATGTCATCATAGTATCCAAGGCCCTATCCCAGCACAGCTCTCTACGAAATAGAGAAGGGCTGGAGTATGGCGATTAGGCTCAACCACAATACCGAGTCTTCCCCCTGATATCCTATCCGTACCAAGCATGCTATGATAGTGGCGATACGAAAAGGTACTAGTGTGAGGAATGATCCAAGACCTAGCCCCTTCCTATTCCACACACCAACGAAAACAATCACATGCTTAACAACAAAATCCTAGCATAGCGAGTACGCATAAATAGATATAATAACAGAAAGTAAATATAACATGTTGATATACACAAGCAACACACCACAGAAACAATAAGTATTAACAACGTTTTATTGTTATTAGTTAATTAGAGTTTGGGTCTGATTCCCTTAACTAACACTTGATTGCAAGCTTTCCCTACGTCACAGAGTCCAACCTTGTTGTCAACAGGTCCAACATATCATTAGGGTTTGGTTAGAATTATGTTCACTAGGTTTACGTTGGTCGAAAATCAACTTGGGTTGAAAACGACCCCATTCTATATATACCAATCACACATACCTATCACAGGTCACTGTATAGATGTGTCGACTGCTATGTCTAAGTAGAAAAACCTGGCAACTTTCTCGAGGGGTACTGGTCGCACCCAGGTGCCACCGGTATAGTCGACCAGTATGCCTCCGTGTAACCTTTAATGTGATCTCCGTCTTTCGTCGGTCTTTCAACTTCACTTCTAGGGTTTCTCCTAACCGTTCTAGGCTTGAGCAATGTACTAGAATTTATTTTATTTTTCATTCAAGTCCTATGTTCTAAGAAACCTTAGTTTAAAATTCAGATCTAGGGTTCCTCAAATGAACTAGGGTTTATCAACGAAATAGGCTTTTGGATCAATACCTAATCTTTCATAGTATCACTCAAAATCTAATCCAACCTAAGAACAAGATAGGTAAAGTACTCATCTTTGGTTTATGAACTACAATGTTCTTCTTCCAATGGAGTGTCCTCTCTAATCTTTCTCGGCTCTTTTCCCCTCTTTAGATCTCCTTCTCGTCTCTAGGGTTTTGTGAGAGTCAACAAAAGGATCTAAGGAGCTTAAGGAGTCAATATATAGACTAGGGTAGGTTTTAGGAGAGTTTCCTATGTAAGGAAGGTCTCTAGGATTGAGATTTGGAAGGTGGGTTCCATTAGGATTCATTCCCAATCTGAACAGTTAGCTTGTATAGACATACTGGTCGACTGTTCATAAGACCGGTATGTAGACCGGTATCATGAGACCGGTATGTCTCATGACACTTTCCATTTGGTCCATTTAGACTATTTTCGTACCTGGACTTCTGGTTCGTCATCCGCTCGTCCCGTCTAGTCCCGTTATGATTGGAAGACCTGTCACGACACAAAATATAGGTTTAGAATGGGTTCGTGGTGTGCGGGTCTTACATAGTGTCTTCAAAAATTCCTCTCAGTAATTCCTTGAAAATATATGCATGCTGTCCTGAAATGACACTTCATTCATTGACCACAACCACACTATTACAAAAGCGCAATCACGTACACAATCGTATGCACAACCACCTCATTACTACAAAGTAGCCAAGTCTATCATGTTGTGCATACCCAACTTGCACTCCATTCCACATACTTCACAATATACAAACATATGCAAAATCCACACAACATCCACAACACAGATATATGTAGTTCACTACCACAGTAAGAGATGGCTAGTCTATGGAGTAATGCCTAATGGGCTCGGTATATACTCGATACGGTTCTTTTAGTTGCATCCATTGTCATACCCCAATTCTGAACCAACCAGAATGGTGTGAGTGAACCTTCTTTGAACCAACGGTTCACACCAGGATCTCGAATAGATCGTGTCCACTCATACAAACCATTGTACAAAACCACAATCAGAATGTAAATAGTACAACGGAAGTCTTTAAATAAATGAACTGAGAATCTATTGATAAATTTAAATAAAATATCCAATTACTCAAATTCAAAAATAAAATATAATATCCTTACATCCACTTAAACCAACTGAAAATAACTGAAAATAAATAAAAGTTAAATCAAAGGTACACGCAGAAAGGGCACTCGCATGAAGCGTCATGCTCGTCCTCTCCTGCCTGCACATCCAAAGCAACAACACCACCATACACCGGAGCATTCACATAGTCGTCCACTTTGTAACCTGCATCAACATCTAAAAATAATGTATATACAAAGGGTGAGCTCACAACTTAGCTCAGTATGACAATCAGACAATTTCACAATATTATGCATGAGTAACAATCATTTTATGCTGTGGTCAGGTTTAAGTTTGCAATGTGCTATAGAGAGGTTTGGTGGCCCCCGCACCTCTATACACGAGTGTGTGGCACCGCATAGTAGATCACACCACCAGCGGCCAACATGCACCCATCATGGAATAGAGATAAAGCTAAGGTATCCCCGTACCTCCCCTGATACCCTACCCATACCAGTACCTAAGCCCCTACTGGCCAGGGCTCGCAAACTGGGCTCGCAACTAACCAATCCTATATGTCATCAATGTAGGCTCTATCCCAGCACAGCCGTCTACGACATAGAGATAGAGCTAGAGCGTGCAGGCCGGGCTAGAGACCACAATACCTCACCTCCTCCTGATACCCTATCCGCACCAACCACACTAGGATAGAACAATACGCAGGTAGACCCTATCCCAACATAACTACCTATGGCATAGAGATAGAGCTAAGCATCATGGATAAGCCAGTGTCGGCATCGGAGACCACAATGCCACATAACCATGGTCAGGCCAACATCAACATTGGAGACCACCGTACCACGACCTTCCCCTGATGCCCCACCCGTACCAAGCATGTTAAAATAGAATACTACAAAAAGTGCCAGTGTGAGGAATGATCCCAAGCCCCATGCCCCACTCCACACACCAACGAAAACAATCACATGCCTAACAATCACATCATATTATGCATGAACAATGATAATAACTGAAAGTAAAAGATGACATGTGAATATGCACAAACATCACATCATATATATTCAGGTTATTAACAACGATTTACTGTCCAGTAATTATTAGGGTTTAGGTCAGATTCCCTTACCTGATGCTCGTTTGATAGCTTGCTCCAATTCGTAAGATCCAAAAGTGCTATCACAAAGTCCTCCATAATATTAGGGTTCAATTATAATAGTTTCTTAGGGCATACGTTGGTCGAAAAACCAACGAGGTTACAAAAATACACTCACAGAGCTGACCGGTGGCATGTGCCTGTCACAGCTTTGTGGGGAAATCTGGTGACCGGTATGGTCGGCCGGTCCCCATAGACCAGCCCCCCATAAGGTACCGGTGGCAACATACCGGTCGCACAGGCTGCAACTAGTATAGTCGACCGGTATGTCTCCGGAAGACCATACTTTGGGTTTTTCGACTGCCATCGATCAATCTCCATGGATTTCCAGGGTTTCTCCTTATCCATTCTAAATCTGAGCTTTGAGTTAGAGTTATCTCCAACTCATTCAAGTCTAGTTTCGTTGATAATCATCGTAGAACTCGAATATAGGGTTTGATGGAAAATTAGGGTTTAATGTCCAATTAGGGATTTTAGATCAATACCTGCTTTGCATGGTATTGATCCAACCATACAACTATCCTAGAGTCATAAAATAAGAAGAATGATTCAAACACTTACCGTTTACTGGCGTAAGGTGAGCGTCGTGGAATGGCAAGGGCGGCACTTCCTTCTTCTTCCTAGCTCCTCCTTCTTCAACCTCCTTCTCCTCTCTAGGGTTTGTGAGAGATAATGGAAAGGAATTGAGGAGGTTTAGAAGTGTTTATAAAGGCTAGGATTAGGGTTTAGTAACCCTATTAGGATTAGGAAGGTCCAGATATTAGGGTTTAGGAAAGTGGGACCCACAGAGATCCAATTATGGATCTTGGTTGTAAGACCCATGTCAATTTAACCCAGTCTTACCATCTTGAACCAGGTTTACCCATCATGGTCGAGTCAAATGGACCAAGGGCATGAAGGAGATCGAGATCCCAAGTACGAAATCGACCCAAAAACAATTAATTCTAGGGGAGGGTCGCACACCCAGTGAAGCAGGGTCGGACCTCCCAAAACAGAAAGTCAGACCCTCAGTTTTTAAGGGAGGGTCGGACAGCTTAAGACCCTAGGGTCGACGGGATCATCGACCCTCCCATCGACCCTCGGTTTCTGACGAAACTGAAATTAGGAAATTTCCTAATTTTCGGTTGGGATTCTTTCCAAATCTCAATGGGATTATTATAGGACATTCCTAGTCTATTCAAAGGACGTCCCTAAGCCACATTCACTCCTTTCACAACCCTAATTGAATTGAGAGAAAGAGAGAAGAAGGAAAGGAGGAAGAAGAGAGGCAAGGAAGAGAATCTAGCAAAAAGGAGAAGAAATTGCAGAGAAAAGTAATCTTCTCAGGTATGGATATTAATTCCATGAGTTTCTACAAACCATAGGTTAGTAATTGAAGAGAAAGTGATCTCGGAGAAACCCAAACCATCCATTCATGGTTAGGTTTTCATGGAAAACCATAGGAGGATGCACGAAAAGGAGAAAGATGGTTTATACATGGTTCTAGACCATGGAATGAAAGTTGAGTGAATGTAGGAAGCAAGCCATAGGACCCCAAACACGAAGAGTGGATTAAAAAGTGGAAATTTGACCAGAGTGCACCGAGGGTCGCACCGAGGGTCGATAAACCATCCGACCCTAGGTGTTTCTGACCATCGACCCTCAGCATTCGGGAAGTTCAGAATGGAGGGAGGGTCGATAGACCCATCGACCCTAGCATCGAACCTCAGTTGACCGAATGGTTTTTAAATTCTGAATTAATTCTAATTAAATTCTATCGACTTTGTTAGGTTTGCTAGCAATATAATACCGTTATAACAGTGAATCGAAAGCTTGGAAAATATCTATTAGCAAGCTAAGGTGAGGAACCTTAACCCCAAACTAAATTGGTTAATAATAAACTATTTTCTTTTCTTGAGTCCTATGCCATGTTTGATTCTATGCGAATATGTTTGTAGTGTGCATACAGCATGCCATCCAATATTTCTATTACTTGTTCATGCATATTTACTTTATTGTTTATAACATGATGATGATGATGATGATAAGAATAGGCATGTGATTGTATGTGTGTGGTTGATGTGCTTGATGCGAGCGAGTATCAGGGGAGGTGTGATGAGAACGTCAATAAACGTTAACCTTTGGCAAGTCTCAGCACTTTAGCTCTATCTCAAACTCAAGTTTTGTGCATTGACATCGTCGTATTGCCATTACCTTAGCGGAACTATTATGTCGTAGAGTATCAGGGGAGGTGGTCTCGGTCCTTGTAGTCTCTGACTCTACCGGGGGGCCTTAGCTCTATCTCTATGGGCATTCTGAGGGATGCTGGGGTGAGGCCTTGGATACACTGTTTGGCATTAGGATTGGTTAGTAGCAAGCCCAGTTTGCAAGCCCTCGCTTACAGGGGCTTACGTGTTGGTATAGCATTATATAGCAATAAACGTTAACCTTTGTTGTATAATGTTATGGTAGGGTGGATGGGGACGACGATAAACGTTAACCTTCGGGCGGGCTTCCACACCCTGTGTATAGAGGCGGTGTCAATAAACGTTAACCTTTGACCACCCAACCTTTTTATTGCACATTGCAAACTATAAACCAAGACCAAAGATATAAATTGATTTTTGCATGCATATGTATTGTTGCATTGTTTTGGCTACTCACTGAGCCGTGTTGTGTGCTCACCCCTCGACGTTGAATATTTTTAGTTGATGATGCAGGTTGTACAGTTGAAGATTACATGAACGCATCGGCGTATGGAACTGTAGCAGCTATGGAGGTTGGAGCTGAAGACGATACACACGATCCCTCTTGCGAGTGCAACTCGTGTGTATTTGATTAGATGTTTTTTGTAGATTTCTTTATTGGATTTATAAGACATGTATTTGGTATTTAAATATTTATGACTCAGTTAAACACAGAATAATTTGCTATTATTTATGGGTATCATCTTAGTTCTCAGTTCATATTATTTATAAATTTTCCGCTATTGTGTATTACTCTGATTATGATTGTGGATGCGTGTAAAGTTTGGATAACGCGGGGATAGACTATTAGAGATCCTGGTTGAACCGTTGGTTATTTAGCGGTTCATCACACCATTCTGAAGTGTACGAAATTGGGGTGTGACATTGGTAGTCTGCTGCATAGACCATACAGGTCGACCGGTACCATCGATCGATATGAGTAAAATCGTACTTATTTTGGTCTGTTTGGTCTGATTTCGTACCAGATTGTCATCCGCTCATCCCGTCTGGCCCGGTGATGATCGGAAGACCTGCTACGACATGAAATCAAGGTTTAGACCGGGTTCACGGAGTGTGGGTCTTACAACTCCCCCACCCTTAAAAGAAATTTCGTCCCCAAAATTTGCATGTAGGTTACACAACTCCCCCACCCTTAAAAGAAATTTCAGCCTCAAAATTTAAACGTACCTTGATCGTCGAAAAGGTTAAGGTACTCCTTCCTCATCGCGCTCTCCTCCTCCCATGTAATTTCTTCGACATCTTGGCTTTTCCAATGCACTTTCACATAATGGAAATCCTTGGTTCGAAGTTGCTGTACCTTTCAGCTTGAGAGCATCGCAGGCACCACTTCAAATGTTAAGTCTCCAGTCAAGTCTGGGGGGTCTGCTGTCATGATGTGCGATGGATCCCTAACATACTTCTTCAATAATGATACATGGAACACATCATGAACGCTTGACATAGATGGTGGTAGAGCTAATTGATATGCTACATTACCACGTCTGGTCAATATCTCGTACGGTCCCACATACCTAGGGAATAGCTTCCCCTTCTTACCAAACCTTTTCAGACCTCACACCGGTGATATCTTCAAGAATACTTTGTCACGCACTGCACACTCTAGATCTCGACGTCGATTATCCGCATAGTGCTTCTGTCGAACTTGAGCTGTCTTTACTCTCTCCTTGATTTGATCAATCACTCGACAAGTTTCTTTAACAAACTCCGGTCCTACAATTCTTCTTTCTCCCACCTCGTTCCATAACAGAGGTGTTCGACACTTTTTCCCATAGAGTGCTTCATATGGAGCCATCTGAATTGTAGCCTGACAGCTGTTGTTATAAGCAAACTCGATTAGTGATAGCTTTTCATCCCAATCTCCCTTGAAATCTAATCCAGAAGCTCAGAGCATATCTTCTAAAATTTGAATGGTCCTTTCTGACGGCCCGTCCGTCTGAGGGTGGAAAGCTGTACTAAACTTCAACTTGGTTCCCATAGCTTTCTGTAATCCTTTCCAGAACTTTAATGTAAAATGAGGGTCTCTGTCAGATACTATACTTTCTGAAACGCCACTATATTATCAACATATAACTTGGCCAGCTTGTCCATGGTATACTAAGGTCTGACTGCAATAAATCGAACGGTCTTGGTGAGTCGATCGACGATTACCCAAACTGCGTCCACTGACCTTGGTGTCGAAGGTAGGCCAGTGACGAAATCCATAGTAATGCAATCCCACTTCCATGCAGGCTCCGATAGTGGTTGCAGCAAACCTGCGGGTCTCTGCCTTTCTGCTTTAACTTGTTGACAATTCAGACATTGGAATACGAAATGAGCTATATCTGCTTTCATACCCCTCCACCAATACAATATTCTTAAATCATGGTACATTTTGGTACTTCCTGGGTGTACCGAATATGGAGTGTAATGAGCTTCAGTCATAACTCGATCTCTGATATTGCAGTCTTCACTCTCAGGTATACATAACCGTCCATGATACTTAAGTGTCTTATTTGAATCCAAGGTAAAGTCAAGATTTCTCGTACCCTTCTCTAAGTCTTCTCGCACTGTCTTGAGATGTGGATCCTGTAGGATTGCTACCTTGACTTCATCAACTAGATCGGGTGAGATCTTCAAAGCTGCGAACATCATGGTGAACTTATGAATTAAGCCTTGCTTGACTGGATCTTCTGCAGTATCTATTATATACTCTTCATCGCCTTCAATTGAACTTGAGGCTGCGGCACATAATGCAGCATTTGTACTTGGTCCAGCCTCAGGTTTTGATGCCCACTTCTTGCTTAAGGCATCAGCCACCACATTTGCTTTACCCGGATGATACTGGATGTCACAGTCATAATCTTTTAACAATTCTAGCCATCTCCTCTGTCTCATATTCAGATCCTTCTGAGTGAAAAGATAGGTTAGGCTCTTGTGATCAGACTTAATTTGAAATTTTTTACCGTACAAGTAGTGTCTCCAAGTATTGATTGCATGTATAACCGCTACTAACTCCAAATCATGCATAGGATAGTTCTTCTCATGCTCTTTTAACTATCTTGATGCGTAAGCAATCACCTGTTCTCCTTGCATCAATATACACCCAATACCCAACCCTGAAGCATCCGTATATAAGGTAAATGGTACACTTGGTTCTGGGATGGTCAAGATAGGTGCAGAGACTAGTCTTGACTTCAAAGTTTGAAAGCACTTCTTGCACTCATCTATCCATATGAATTTCTCTCCCTTCTTGGTCAATCTGGTGAGTGGAACAGCAATCCTGGAGTAATCTTCCAAGAATCTTCTATAATAACCAGCCAACCCAAGGAAACTACAAATCTCTGCAACAGATTTTGGTGCTTCCCATCCTACTATAGCAGCTATCTTACTTGGATCAACCTTGATACCGTCTTTGGATACTACATGGCCCAAGAAAGCAACTTCCTTCAGCCAAAACTCACACTTCTTGAACTTAGCATAAAGCTTATCCTTTCTCAGCCGTTGTAGGGTTGCTCTTAAGTGTATTGCATGGGTCTCTCTGTCCTTTGAGTAGACTAATATGTCATCGACGAATACGATGACCGAAGTGTCCAACATGTCATGAAACACTCGGTTCATCAGTTCCATGAACGACGCTGGGGCATTGGTCAAACCGAACGACATAACTAGAAACTCATAATGCCCATACCTTGTCCTGAAAGCAGTCTTCGGAATATCTCCGGCCTTGATCTTCACTTGGTGATACCCCGATCGGAGAT
Source organism: Protea cynaroides (assembly GCA_028583415.1). Taxonomy (NCBI): domain Eukaryota; kingdom Viridiplantae; phylum Streptophyta; class Magnoliopsida; order Proteales; family Proteaceae; genus Protea; species Protea cynaroides. Next base: position 86,179 of record CM053268.1, on the reverse strand, counting down.
CAATCTTCGAGAAAACCTTTGCACCCTGTAACTGATCGAACAGGTCATCGACCCTAGGCAAAGGATATCGATTCTTGATCGTTAATTTGTTCAGCTCACGGTAATCGATACATAGTCGTACACTTCCATCCTTTTTCTTGACAAATAATACAGGTGCTCCCCAAGGTGATATGCTAGGTCGTATGAAACCCTTATCTAACAATTCTTGTAACTGGGTCTTCAACTCCTTTAACTCGGTAGGGGCCATCCTGTATGGTGCTTTAGATACTGGCGCCGAACCTAGCATAAGGTCTACCACAAATTCTGTAGCCCTATCTGATGGTAGACCTGGGAGATCCTCTGGAAATACATCTGGAAACTCTCACACCACATCTAGATCTTCCATATTTGGCACCTCAGCAGTGATGCCGACTACAGATACTAGATACCCCACTCCCCCTTCTCTAAGCATCTCTTGGCTTTTAGGGCGGAGAGGATCAGCTTCCGCTTCCTAGGTAACTTGGTCCCAGTGAAGCTATACTCCTTTCCCTTTTTGTCTGTAAGCACAAGCTTCCTTTCACCACATAATAGGATAGCTGAATGATGGCCTAGCCAATCCATTCCCAAGATGACATCAAAGTCTGCCATCTTGAGTAGTACCAGACTTGCTTCTAAGTCTCGGCCCTCAATACAAACTGTACACGGCCCATAATATTCAGTCGAAGCCACCTCGACTCCTAACGAAGAGAGAACTATCAAGCTTGGGTTCAAGTGCTTGATCGGTAACTCCATTCGCTTCCCAAAGGAAATAGAAACAAAGGAGTGTGTGGCCCCAGAGTCAAAGAGTACTCTAGTAGGTATACCAGCTACATTTACAATTCTTGAAATTTTATTGTCCCTTAGTTCTACATGCTCATACACACAAGGAAATAGTAAGCTAAATAGTAAGGGATAGAGTCATACCAGTGACCACATCAGGTGATGCGGTTGCCTCTTCGGTGGTGACAGCAAATACTTTTCCTTGCTGGGGAGGTTGTTTCCTAGGTAGAGTGCAGGTCCTTGCAACATGACCCACTTGCTGACAGTTGAAATATTTAATGTTCAGGTTGTGTCCAGCGAATTGTGGCACAGGTGGTGCCATATTGTTTCTTGCAGGCACTGTAGCTGACTGAGCCCTGTATGGGCAGAAAGGTCTATTGTTACCGCTACCAAAACTCTTAGTAGCGGGTCTCTTCACTCCCATGTTCTTTGCGAAGAAGTTGTCCCTCTGACTAGATTCTATCACTCTCGCAACCTGTACAGCCTCATTATAAATTTTCTTGTCCAGATGCTTCCACGCAGTCCCATGGTAAACCTACGTGTCTTGGTCTCTTCCTCTTGCATACTTGCCGGTGCGAAGAAAAATAACTCCTCGTACCTCTACTGGTAAGCATCCACAGTCGATTGAGACTGCTACAGATTACGGAATTCCTTCTCCATCTGATCTCTGAAACTCTTCGAAAAATATTTATCAAAGAAGGCTACCTTGAACACTTCCCAATCCACCCGTGTATGCTTTGTCTCCAGATATGCCCGTGTAGAATTCCACCAAGCATTCGCATCTTCTTTCAGCATATGGGTGGCAAACAGAACCTTCTCATCCTCTGTACAAGTCATCAGGCAGAAATTCTTCTCCATTTCTGCAACTCACTGTGCTGGCCACAATGGTTTCCCGGTCTTACCTGTGAATGAAGAAGGCTTCAACTTTAAAAATCTGTCCACCGCCCGATTCAGATCGTGCTGTCCCTGTGTATTCATCCCGTACCACAGTGGTGGATACGGATAGGCTCCCTAATAAGCAGAAGATGACGGAAATTGGTGCAGTGGTGGTACATTCTGGGCTTGGCCCATCAGCACTGGACTACCATGCATCGGTAGTGTAGTATTATTCCTTCTAGACTCAGGCGTACCTTCAGTGGGAACATGACCCGGTGGCCTGAACATCTTTAACATCTCGCTCAGGAATGCTTTTTGCTGAGCTTCCATTTGATATACCAGATTGGTCACAATAGTCTCATAATTCGTGTGAGGAGGGCCAGGCAAATTTGTCGGTGCCCTTGGAACCTGTTCTTCCTTAACTACCGGGCTTGGCTCTCTAACATAGCATGGTTCTATATCTTCTTCTTCATCATGGCGCACCCTAGCCTGGTGACGCTTTTGGCCCCTACGACCGTTTCCGCCTACCATCTCAGACTATTCTGTTTGGATCTGAGAAGAAGACATAACACATGAGAAAAATAATAATAGTGGTGTTAGTCTTAAACAATATAAGGCGAAACAGTCTAAAAGTAGAAATTTAACTCGCAAAATTTAAAATTTTTTTTTTCATAATTTTTTTGCCCCTTTTATAGCTGATTGGTCGCAACATACCGGTCGCTACTCTGTAGAAAATAAAACGACCGGTATAGTCGACCGGTCAGAATTTCCCATCTGATCGAGAGGTACCGGTCGACTATACCAGGGATCACCGGTCAACCGGTATGGTAAAAGTGTCGACCGGTATGCCCAGAAAAAGATTTTAAAATCGTGAAAAGTGAGATTTTTCTCACTTTTCTTCCTTTCCTTCTCTCTGGTGGCGATTCTCCTCTGGCTTCTGAGTTGCTACAGTCCGACCGATCATCTTGGGAGTGATTTCCTTCCGATCCAGACTCAGCACATCGTCTCCAGGTAAGCCTCTTCCTTCTCTATCCAATTTCTACAAGCTTTTCATATCATTTTTAGTTGAAATTTTAGGTTTTTCTTCGATTGGAAGATTCTAACTGTAGGAACATCTTTCCTTCGGCTTAGAAAGGGTTTAGAGACTCCCAAGAGAAAAAGCCCTCAATCAATTTGGACTTCCACCAAATGGTTTTAGTAAAAATTGAATTTTTCTAGTTTTTAACCTAGGTTTTGCAAAATTTTTGAATTTTTCTTGATTTTCTTCAATTTCTTAAATTTCTTGATGGAATTGCATCTGATTGGTTTGCTTGAAGTGTGCAGGGGTTACGTAAGTCCTCCTTCCCATGTTTTGGGTGAGTTTGAGGCTTTTTCCCAATTTACTGTCGTTATGCTGTCGAATTTTTGAAAATTCTTAATGTTTTTCTTCTTGTTTTCTTTATGTTTTGCAGTGTAAATGGCTCCTCGAAGAGGTCTTGGCAAGCGTTCCTATGGCTTGGGCATGCGCGCTCCTCATCCACCACTTCCACAGCTCGATGAGCGGTGGTTCCGTTCCGAGGTGGCACAAGCTCGTTTCCCTTGGTTCGATAGTAAGAATATTGAATCTAGCCGGTGGGTTAACTTGGAAGAGTTGCACAGGTTTGATGTGCAAGCGGCTTTCGACAGGCTTGGGTGGGTCCCTGTCATTACTTACATTGAGACCACTCGCCCCAACCTGGTCAAGCACTTCTACACCAACCTGGGGCTTCATGGGGATGTCAATGATCCCAATCAGGGTAGGGACTTGCGCATCTCCAGCTTCGTCAAGGGCGTCCATATCTCCTTCGATACTCATCAGCTGGCTGACCTGCTAGGGGTCCCCAATGATGGAGACCTAGTATACTGCCCTCCAAAAATGAAGGGCTATTTGACCGAGGATCTACGTCGAGAGATCGCGGAGCAGATACTAAATCCCGGGACTCCTATGAAGGCGGCTAGCTTGAGACCTGCGCCTCGGGTATACAGTCGCTTCATTCAGCACAACATTGTGCCCCAGAGCGGTCACTTCAGTGAGTTATCCCAGCTCACTCAGTATATTACCTACTGTGTCTGCACAGGGGAGCGGGTCTTTCTCCCTTACCTCATCATTCGGACTATGCATCAGGCGACTCTGGCCAATCAGGCCAGTAACCTCCCCTATGGCCGTCTCATCACCACTCTTCTGCGGCGCTTACGAGTGAGCATGAGGGACGAGGTGGCTGTTGAGGATACCATGACCTCCGGCATCGACTGGGATGCCATCCTTAGGATGCAGATGGATAATCTACCTATTAGTGATGATGAGATGGAGGCTTGCCCTCGCCCACTCAGGAGGGTAGCAGCCGCAGCAGCAGCAACAGCAGCAGCCAATGCGGCACATGTAGCATAGGCTGAGAGTGATGATGGGGATGACGCTGATAGGGCGAAGGATGCACCAGTTCCAGCTCCTCAGCCTATACCTGCAGCACCACAACCTACATTTACAGCTGGACCGTCTTACTCCCCTTCGGACCCAGTGTTGAGCATGTTTAAGGAGATCAGGGACACTCAGAGAGGCATCCTAGAGTCTCAGCGAGAGATGGGTCAGGAGTTGGGACGTCTTGCTCGTAGCTTATGGGTCACGTAGGACCAGGTGCACTGGCTTAGGGTCGCTTACGAGCGAGATTATGACATAGCAGACCCTATTCCTCTTAGGCCCCCTACCCCATGATTTTTCCTTTTATTTTCTCTCTCTTGACTGTTTATAACAGGGTAACTGTCTGATTTGTGGACTGTTCCCTGTAGTACTATTACATTTGATATTCTCTTTCTGTTTAATGAATGTTTTTATGGTTTTCCTAACTAGTGCATGGGTATCATTAAATTTCATATTTAATATAGTATATTATGCTCTTTCTTAATCAGTCTCAGGTATCAAACAATGCTTAGGGTGTGTTTGTAATAAAATTTTTAAATTTTTCCTAACTCAGTTCATCGACTTAGTTAAGTGCAATATGGTCTGTTGGACAGAGCCCGAGAGCTCTGATACCAAGTTGTCACACCCCAATTCTGAACCAACCAGAATGGTGTGAGTGAACCGTCTTTGAACCAACGGTTCACACCAGGATCTCGAATAAACCGTGTCCACTCATACAAACCATTGTACAAAACCATAATCAGAATGTAAATAGTACAACAGAAGTCTTTAAATAAATGAACTGAGAATCTATTGATAAATTTAAATAAAATAACCAATTATTCAAATTCAAACATAAAATATAATATCCTTACATCCACTTAAATCAACTGAAAATAACTGAAAATAAATAAAAGTCAAATCAAAGGTACATGCAGAAAGGGCACTCGCATGAAGCGTCATGCTCGTCCTCTCCTGCCTGCACATCCAAAGCAGCAACACCACCATACATCGGAGCGTTCACATAGTCATCCACCGTGTAACCTGCATCAACATCTAAAAATAATGTATATACAAAGGGTGAGCTCACAACTTAGCTCAGTAAGATAATCAGACAGTTTCACAATATTATGCATGAGTAACAATCATTTTATGCTGTGGTCTGGTTTAAGTTTGCAATGTGCTATAGAATGGTTTGGTGGCCCCTGCACCTCTATACACGAGTGTGTGGCACCGCATAGTAGATCACACCACCACCGGCCCACATGCACCCATCATGGAATAGAGATAGAGCTAAGGGGGATACCTCCCCTGATACCCTACCCATACCAGTACCTAAGCCCTTACTGGCCAGGGCTCGCGAGCCTAGTACCTAAGCCCCTACTGGCCAGGGCTCGTGAACTAGGCTTGCAACTAACCAATCCTATATGTCATCAATGTAGGCTCTATCCCGGCACTGCCATCTATGGCATAGAGATAGAGCTAGAGCGTGCAGGCCGGGCTGGAGACCCCTGATACCCTATCCGCAACAAGCACACTAGGATAAACAATACGCAGGTAGACCCTATTCCAACATAACTCCCTACGGCATAGAGATAGAGCTAAAGCATCGTGGATAAACCAGCGTTGGCATCGGAGACCACAGTGCCACATAACCATGGCCAGGCCAACATCAACATCAGAGACCACCATACCACGACCTTCCCCTGATGCCCCACCCATACCAAGCATTTTAAAATAGAATACTACAAAAAGTGCCAGTGTGAGGAATGATCCTAGACCCCATGCCTCACTCCACACACCAACGAAAACAATCACTTGCCTAACAATAACATCCTATTATGCATGAACAATAATAATAACTGAAAGTAAAAGATGGCATGTGAATATGCACAAATATCACATCATATATATTCATGTTATTAACAACGATTTACTATCCATTAATTATTAGGGTTTAGGTCAGATTCCCTTACCTGACGCTCGTTTGATAGCTTACTCCACGTCGCAAGATCCAAATGTTCTATCACAAAGTCCTACATAATATTAGGGTTCAATTAGAATAGTTTCTTAGGACATACGTTGGTCGAAAAACCAATGAGGCTACAAAAATACACTCACAGAGCTGATCGGTGGCATGTACCGGTCACAGCTCTGTGGGGAAATCTGGCGACCGGTATGGTCAGCCGGTCCCCACAGACCAGCCCCCCGGAAGGTACCGGTGGCAACATACCGGTCGCACAGGGTGCAACCGGTATAGTCGACCGGTATGTCTCCGTAAGACCATACTTTGGGTTTTTCAACTACCATCGATCAATCTCCATGGATTTCCAGGGTTTCTCCTTATCCATTCTAAATATGAGCTTTGAGTTAGAGTTATCTTCAACTCATTCAAGTCTAGTTTCGATAATAATCATCCTAAAACTCGAATCTAGGGCCTGACGGAAAATTAGGGTTTAATGTCCAATTAGGGTTTTTAGATCAATACCTGCTTTGCATGGTATTGATCCAACCATAAAACTATCCTAGAGTCAGAGAGTAAGAAGAATGATTCAAACACTTAACGTTGATTGGCGTAAGGTGAGCGTCGTCGAACGGAAAGGGCGGCACTTCCTTCTTCTTCCTAGCTCCTTCTCCTTCTTCAACCTTCTTCTCCTCTCTTGGGTTTGTGAGAGATAATGGAAAGGATTTGAGAAGGTTTAGAGGTGTTTATATAGGCTAGGATTAGGGTTTATTAACCCTATTAGGATTAGGAAGGTCCAGATATTAGGGTTTGGGAAAGTGGGACCCATAGAGATCCAATTCTAGATCTTGGTAGTCTGCTGCACAGACCATACCGTTCGACCGGTACCAAGACCGGTACCATCGACCGGTATGAGTAAAATCATACTTATTTTGGTCTGTTTGGTCCGATTTCGTACCGGATTGTCATCCGCTCATCCCGTCTGGTCCGATGATGATCGGAAGACCTGCTACGACATGAAATCAAGGTTTAGACCGGGTTCACCGAGTGCGGGTCTTACACCCATAGTAGGAAGCGCATATATCCAATTTACCCTGCATATAACCAGGAGGGAAAAAGTGTGCCCATAGTTCTGGGACCAATGTACTAATGTCCAACACCCACTACACACAACCAAAGCTTACTCTGCACTCACGGGAAGCTCACAATATCAATTTTTTTTCAGGCTTATGATTGCCTTACAATTCCCCCCCACTAGGTAGCCATTCAACATAATCACCTAAACTAGCACATATATAAATGGAAGCTACTAAATATAGAAGCACATAAATGCTTACAACCATTGCTTCTGAAAATCTGGAGATGCCTCTGGAGCTCTATACAACTCACTTAAATCTTCAACTAACTCATAGGTGACGAAACTTGAATCTTTAAGTCGTTGTGCACAATATAGTCTTCATTTCACTTCTCTCTTTCTCTCTTCTTATTTACAAATATCTTTACCTAGCACTCCAATGAAGCTTCACACAAGTTCATACACCTAGCTCCCATTAATGCTCAACAACCATTCAAGCTCTTAAATACACATCAATGGAGCTTAGCCACTCTTACTGATGGTTGGTGCAAAGATTCAAACAATACATACACACAGACACCTTCAATAGAGAATATTTTGCCTAAAACCATAGCTGCTTCACCTCTTCTTTGTCAACACATCAAAAGCACTATTAACCCTTTCTTGGAAGCTTCAATCAGGTTTAAACAACCTCCATTGTTACTAAACAACCATTCAAGCTCTTCAATACAGCTTAATGGAACCCCATTGAACCTATCAAAAGGTTGGTCAAAAGTATTAAAGATCTCAGCCCACACCATACCTTCAAGAGAAGGTCGACACTCTATTCTTCATCCTCAATTGTTCTCCCTATGCAGATTCAATATGAAGAAGAATACAAGTTGAATCGTCCAATTTGGACATCAGATGAGCAAGATATGCTCAAAACAAGATCATCCATAGAAATTAAGCCAGAAGGAATCTTTTGAAGTTTTTTTTTGGGTAAGTCATCTTTTGAAGTTATTGCATGTACAAACACCACATGGTAGCCACCCTACAACTGACATGATAGGCACGGTGTCGATCTATGATTGGCTGATCGAGGCATCTTCATTATAGGCCGCTAGATGGAACCAAAAAGAAGGGATCAAGTTTTAGCCATCCGATTGGCTTAATCTCGTCACTCACGATTGGGAGCATTATTGGACGTTTGATATGCATCTAATATGACTTTACACTGCACGCGATACACCAGATAACATACATTACATAATGCTTTGCGGAACAGTGTAATAAGTTAATTACACCAATAGTGTACCTCGCATCCATTGTATCCGGATTTGGGCTATGTGGCTCTCTCGCAGCTATACGATCGGCCTTTAAAGGAAGTTACAATAATTGCAGCCTCCCCATTCAACTTACAATAATTTCAGAAAAAGCCTTCAACTATTTATGATTTATCGTACGAACCATTGAGAATCACAAACTTACTAAGAGCTCTATTTTTTTTGACTTTTTCGCACACTCCGATGAAAATTGCAATATCTTCCTCGTCTAATATCAAAATTGAGTGATTCAAATTGTGTTGAGAAGCTAACACTTGACGATCTACATTTTTCCATTATGCTTCTTCCCATGAACTACTGTGGAACCCACCAAAAATAGTCTCAAAGCCAAAATCTTAAAACCAACCTTGGAATCTGAGCCCAAAACCTTTTGTGCATGTTCACCCGAACTCCCACATACTGCTAATCACCTTGGTTTAGCTTAGAACACTGTAGAACGCCTATAGAGCTTGATCAAACATCGAAATTCTCACTGTCAGTTAACTCAGTATAAAAACCAAGTCATCTCACTGCATGCCTTGAAAACCACTCTATGGAACTGCTAAACATTCACAAGGCTGGCTCATCTCTACTACTTGCACTGATGCTCTCTTTCCTTATTTTCTCTCCTTCAGAACTTTTATTAGTTTGCACTACCAATCTCTCTCCTCTTGACAAACTCACACCGCCATCTTAGCAAAGTTGCCAACAATGACAACCAATGGCTAATAATCTCTCCCTTTAGAATTATTGGCAACTCACTTCTTAGATGGAAGCTCTCTCCTTCTTTGACAACAAGTACAAAGGGATCAGGCTGCATAGGGTTAATCACCGCATCTTACCTATCCGATGGGCTCTCCATAAAATATCCAACACATCATCTCGTCTCATCAGAAAGACAACCAATGACTCCCCTTTAGTCCATGCATCGCAACTCATCTTCAAGTCATTAGTTGGTTTCCATTTTGTGTATCACAACCGTAGATTGCACACATCTGTAATATTTGTGATCTCTTCCTATCACAAAGCTTCTTTTCAGCTTCAACAACATTAATATTGTGTTAATAATGTTACTCATATAAATCTCAACTCTTTGACATTAGTAGCAAGAAGCTAAAATGGATTCCACCAAAGTTTATGCTATCACTCTTCAGATAAAAGATTTAATAAATCAATCACAGGAGAATATAACAGATAACCATAAGAGTGCCTGCCACATCACTTCTTACCTCGCATCATCAGTTATTTTCATTTCTCTCCCATGCATTCAAACATAAAGCATACCATCATAGAAAATGATGAATACTTAAATAAGACTCTAATGCAAACAAAAATAACTTGCTACAGTGTACCCAACCAAATTCATCATTGTAAAACAAATCAAACATGCTCTTCCCTTTGCAAACAGTATCCTATGATCTAATGATGACTCAATAAGATGCAAAAATCACAAAGAGAGAAGCACCCCGTTTTTGCCTTACCAATCTCTCACAACCTTCGCCAGTTACTTTAGGGTTTACCTATGTCATCCCCTAACATTAGAAACCTTCACTTGCCATTTTAGGAATAACCAGTGTCATTCCCCCTAGGTAGAATTCAAACCTACCATAAATAGCCTCTGTATAGTCAGTTTCCACATTAGGTTAGATACTGTCATATATAACCTCCCTAGAGTCAGTTTCAGCATTAGGTTAGAACCTACCATAAATAGCCTCCTTAGAGTCAGTTTCCCCATTAGGTTAGATCCTACCATAGATAAATCTCTCAGAGTCATCCTTGAACCTAGGTTAGAAACCTGCTGTAAATAGATTTATTAGGGTTAAACCCCCCCTTAGGGGACAAAAAATTACTTTATTTAGGTCACTTGAGGTCATTTCCAAGCCTAGAACCACTTAGAACCATTTTAAGGGTATTTTGATAATTAAAGTCAAATTGGTCAAAGTTGATCGAAGATGGTCAAAGTTGGTCAAAGTTGGCCTAAATGATCGAGGTTGGTCATACCTAAACCCAAGAGTCAACCTAGAGTCACTTAGAGTTAAACCCAGCTAAAACCCATCCTAGTCATCTAGTAACCATCTTAGGTGCCACTTAAAGTACCCTTGTGTCACGTAGAAGCTATGCCCATGCATCCCCCCATAGTCCATAGGTGATGTGAGAGAGAGGTAAGGTAGAAAATAGAGAGAAAGAGAGAGAGACCAAGAGAGAGAGAGAGAGAGAGAGAGAGAGAGAGAGAGAGAGAGAGTGGAAAAAAATAAATATAAGCCCACTTGAAGCCTACCTAGTTTAGGATAAACCCTAATGGCCCATTAGGTGATATAAATGTCACACCCCAATTCTACACTGGTCAGAATGGTGCGATGAACCGCTAAATAACCAACGGTTCAACCAGGATCTCGAATAGGCTATCCCCGCGTTATCCAAACTTACACGCATCCACAATCATAATCAGAGTAATTACACAATAGCGGAAATTTTATTAATAAATGAACCGAGAACTAACATGATATTAATAATTTAATAGAAAATTATTCTGTATCAACCAGGACATAAGTAAATATCAATACAAATCTTTAATAAATCCAGAATAAGAAACCTATGAAAATATCTAATCGAATACACACGAGTTGCACTCGCAAAAGGAGTCGTGTGTATCGTCTTCAGCTCTAACTTTCATAGCTGCTATAGTTCCGTACGCCATCGCGTTCATATAATCATCAACTGTATAACCTGCATCATCAACTAAAAATATTCGACGTCGAGGGGTGAGCACACAACACGGCTCAGTGAGTAGCCAAAATAATGCAACAATACATATGCATGAAAAAGTCAATTTATATCTTTGGTCTTGGTTTATAGTTTGCAATGTGCAATAGAAAAGTTGGGTGGTTAAAGGTTAACGTTTATTGACACCGCCTCTATACACAGGGTGTGGAAGCCCACCCGAAGGTTAACGTTTATCGTCGTCCCCATCCACCCTACTATAACATTATACAACAAAGGTTAACGTTTATTGCTATATATGCTATACCAACACGTAAGCCCCTGTTAGCGAGGGCTTGCAAACTGGGCTCGCTGCTAACCAATCCTAATGCCAAACAGTGTATCCAAGGCCTCACCCCAGCATCCCTCAGAACATCCATAGAGATAGAGCTAAGGCCCCCCGGTAGAGTCAGAGACTACAAGGACTGAGACCACCTCCCCCTGATACTCTACGACATAATAGTTCTGCTAAGGTAATGGTGATACGACGGTACCAATGCACAAGACTTGAGTTAGAGATAGAGCTAAAGTGCTGAGACCTACCAAAGGTTAACGTTTATTGACGTTCTCATCACACCTCCCCTGATACTCGCTCGCATCAAGCACATCAACCACACACATACAAGCACATGATTATTCCTATTATCATCATCATCACCATGTTTTAAACAATAAAGTAAATATTCATGAACAAGTAATAGAAATATTGGATGGCATGTTGTATGCACATTACAAACATATTCGCATAGAATCAAACATGGCATAGGACTCAAGAAATAGAAAACAGTTTATTATTAACCGATTAGTTTGGGGTTAAGGTTCCTCACCTTAGCTTGCTAATAGATATTTTCCAAGCTTTCGAATCACCGTTATAACGTAATTATATTGCTAGCAAACCTAACCAAGTCGATAGAATTTAATTATAATTAATTCGGAATTTAAAAACCATTCTGTCAACTGAGGGTCGATGCTAGGGTCGATACTAGGGTCGATGGGTCTATCGACCCTCCCTCCATTCTGAACTTCCCGAATGCTGAGGGTCGATGGTCAGAAACACCTAGGGTCGGATGGTCTATCGACCCTCGGTGCGACCCTTGGTGCACTCTGGTCCAATTTCCACTTTTAACCCATTCTTCGTGTTTGGGGTCCTATGGCTTGCTTCCTACATTCATTCAACAGTCAATCCATGGTCTAGAACCATGTATAATCCATCTAAATAGCTTTCGTGCATCCTCCTATGGTTTTCCATGAAAACCTAACCATGGATGGATGGTTTGGGTTTCTCCGAAATCCTACACTCAACCATATCTAACCTAAGGTCTGTAGAAACTCATGGAATTAGTATCCATACCTGAGAATTACTTTTCTCTGCAAATTCTTCTCCTTTTTGCTAAGCCTTCTTCCTAGCCTCCTTTCTTCCTCTTTTCCTTCTTCTCTCTTTCTCTCAATTCAAATAGGGTTGTGAAAGGAGTGAAAGTGGCTTAGGAACGTCCTTTAAATAGACTAGGAATGTCCTATAATAATCCCATTGAGATTTGGAAGGAATCCCAACCGAAAATTAGGAAATTTCCTAATTTCAGTTTCGTCAGAAACCGAGGGTCGATGGGAGGGTCGATGATCCCGTCGACCCTAGGGTCTTAAGCTGTCCGACCCTCCCTACAAAACTGAGGGTCGGACTTTCTGGTTTTGGGAGGTCCGACCCTGCTTAGCTGGGTGTGCGACCCTTCCCTAAAATTAAGTATTTTTGGGTCGATTTTATACCTGGGATCTCGATCTCCTTCATGCCCTTGGTCCATTTGACTCAACCATGATGGGTAAACCTGGTTCAAGGTGGTAAGACCTGGTTCAAGGTTCAACCATGATGTCCGTAGCCTGATCGAAGGTCGATCTTCGAGAATATCTTCGCTCCTTGTAACTGTTCGAACAAGTCATCATCTTGGGTAGTGGATATCGATTCTTGATTGTCAGCTTAAACAACTCTCTATAGTCGATGCATAATCGAACGCTACCATCCTTCTTCTTTACGAACAACACCGGTGCTCCCCATGGAGATATACTAGGTCTAATATAACCCTTATCCAGCAGTTCTTGTAATTGCACCTTCAATTCCTTCAGTTTAGTAGGAGCCATTCAATAAGGTGCTTTTGATACTGGTGCGGCTCCAGGTATAAGGTCTATTACAAACTCCGTGGCTCGGTCAGGTGGTAATCCGGGTAGTTCCTCCGGAAATACATCAGGAAAATCTCGCACGACATCAATATCTTCCATTCGTGGCACGTCCTTGGTTAGGTCGACCACTGATACTAGATATCCGACCGCTCCTTTCTCAAGGCACTTCTTAGCCTTTAATGCTGAGAGTATGAGCTTGCGTCTTCTGGGAAGTTTGGTTCCCGAGAAACTGAATTCTACTACTTCTTTGTCTTTGAATGTTAGCTTCTTCTCGGCGCATAACAGATTTGCAGAGTGCCAAGCTAACCAGTCCATTCCCAAGATGACGTCAAAGTCTTCCATCTCAAGTTGTATTAAGGTTGCATCCAAGGTTTGCTCCCCAATGAGAACTGGACATGGTCCATAACCTTTCTCTAATTCCACTTCTACTCCCATCGGTGATCGTACAAGTAATTTGTAGTCTAATGTCTTGATGGGCAGATTGGTCTTCTTTCCAAACGACACAGATATAAATGAATGAGTAGCTCCTGAATCAAAGAGTACTCTGGCGGGTACACCATTAATAGGTATGATACATGTGATTCGTTTTCACTTAGTCTACATGCTCAATCAATTCTAATTATAGCCTTACAAGTTTCGGTCATACCTGTGACCACATCGGGCGATGCGGAAGCATCCTCTGATGTAACGGCATATACCCGTCCTTGATGGAGTTGCTTCTTGGGTTTTGGACACTCCCTTGCCATATGCCCTGGTTGGTTGCAGTTATAGCACTTCGGGGCTTCAACATTTGACTTTGGCTGTGGTTGAGCTGCTGCAGTAGACTTTGGTACAGTTGCAAAATTCTGAGGACAAAAAGGTTTATACGTCCTATTATTGCCTCCGTTGTAGGAGTTCCCGGCTGGTCTTTTGATTCCCTTGTTTTGAGTGAAATAACTCTCTTTCTGGCTCGATTCAATCACTCGAGCGATCTGGACCGCTTCATTATATATGGTCTTTTCTAATCCCAGAACATGTTCCCTGATGCTTCCTCTCAGTCCCGCGACGAATCTACGGGTTTTTGTATCTTCTTCTTGCATACTAGCCGGTGCAAAGAAAAACAGTTTTTCGTAGCGCTGTTGATATGCGTCTACGGTCATTTGTATCTAGTACAAACTCAGGAACTCTTTCTCCATTGAATCTCTGAAGCTTCTGGGGAAATACTTCTCGAAGAATGCTTCTTTATATATAGCCCATGTCAGTAGGGCGTGCTTGGTTAATAAGTAGGTCTTTGTAGATTTCCACCAATGGTGTGCGTCGCCTTTGAGCATGAAGGTGGCGCATAACACTTTTTCTTCCTCAGTGATAGTCATCATAAGGAAGTTCCTTTCCATCTCGTCTATCCAGTGTGCTGGCCACAGTGGATCAGACGGCTTGCCATTGAATTATCTCGGTTTCATCTTCAAAAATCTCTCTACCAGTCGGGAGTGATCCAGTTGATTTTGGTATGCCCCAAACATAGGGGGTGGATATTGATAGTTCCCTTGGGCTACTTCTGGGACTTGCACTGGAATTGGTGCAGCTGGTTGTTGAGGTGTCTGTTGAGCTGGGTGGTTACCCACTGGTGCTGCACTAGCTTGCCCAGTGTGCATGGCTGCAGCCTGAGTGGCTTAAAACATAACTCCCATCGCAACCTGAATTTGAGCTTGTGCATGTTGCATTTGTTGTAGCTGTTGCGCCAGATTCATCACCACTGTTGTTAGCTCGGGTGGTGGTGGTGGAAAATTTGTAGGGTTTGCCAGCTCGGGATTACCCTGTGCGTAATTGTTCTCTTGACTAGTCTCATCCACCGGTGGTGGTGGTGGGACTGTGTTTCGGGTCTGTCGGGTCACTCTACGGCCAGACATATTTACTTTCGAGATGGATGGTGTCTGAAAATCATCAAAATCAGTGAGAAATCATTTATACTTCATGTAGGCACTCTAACCGATATAAAATTCAAAATCTCCAATTCATTCTGAAATAAATACTGTCTTTTCTATGTAGGGTCGATGGTGAGGGTCGCTGGTGTGTCCGACCCTTGGTATCCGACCCTGGGAATGACCTGTTCTTCCCGAGAGCTGAGGGTCGATTGGAGGGTCGATCCGAGGGTCGATGGTGTCAGTCGAATTGTCCGACCCTCGGACCAAAAATCAGATTTTTAAGATCCGATTCTGGGTCAATTCTCACTATTCCTCCTCTGTTTCGACTCGTCTCTACTCTCCGAGTTGCTACTGTGCTACTTCACTATTGTGGATCGTTCTTAGTCCGAGTTTCTACATCCACATCACCCCTACAGGTAAAATTTCCCAACTTTCCCTGTTTTTAGGTTTTTATTTCTAGGTTTTTGCTCATTTAGCTCGTTTTTTCCAAATTACACTTTTTCCAACCGTAAAAATTCTATTTTTATTAGGGGCTTTTGTTATTGGGGTCTTGAGGAACGAAAGCCCTCAAATTTTTTTTCAGTTTCAACGGTTGGTTATCGAGAAACTTAAATTTTTCTCTTTTTGCCCTAATTTATCGAAATTTTTGATTTTTCTTGAATTTCTCCAAATTGGACATCGTCACTTAAAATTTCCTTCTGCATGTGGGTTGTAGGATATGTCTAAACCTTCGTAAGTCCTTATGCCCACTTGTATGGCAAGAAATGGGGCTTTATGGTCAACTTACGTCGTTATTTACTCAAATTTTTTATTTTTATCCTACTAACTCCTTATTTCTTTTCTCTTTCTTATTTTGCAGATACTATGGCCCGTACCAAAGTGCCAAGATTGCGTGATCCACTACGCTTCCGTTCGAATGAAGCTGAGGCACAGTATGCTGACTATGCCCGTAAGAAAGTGGAAGGGGGTCGCATGGTGAACTTGGCTGAGCTAGCCTTGTTCAATGTGGAGGGAGCATTCGGTGATATGGGGTGGCTCCCTGTCATCACATATGACGCGTGCACCTGTCCAGACTTGGTGCGCAAGTTCTATTGTAATCTCCAGGTGGTGGGGAATTACAATGATGTTGAGAACGGCCAGGATTTACGCATCACCAGCTACGTGAAGGGGGTGCACATCTCCTTTGATTATCGACAGCTGGCCGATCTGTTGGGCATTGCCTATGATGGCCCTATGGTGTACTATGCGCCGGGAGAGCCACAGTTTGTTGAGATGGAGATGAGAGCTGAGATCGACAACCAGTTGGTCCGTCCCGATAGATGGCAGATGAGAGCTTGCTACTTGCGTCCGGCTCCACGGGTCTTCTGCAAGATTATTCAGCATAATCTGATCCCGCAGAGTGGGCATTATGAGAGGGTGTCTCAGCTGACTCAGTTCTTGATCTACTGCATCTGCACTCGTCAGCCGGTCTGCCTTCCTCACATCATCATGCGGACGATGATTAGTGCTACATTCTCCGGTCATAGGGGTAATCTACCCTATGGACGCATGATTACAGTGCTACTGACCCGTCTGGGGGTGGATCTGGTAGATGAGAAGATCCAGGAGAAGACCTTCTCGTCGCCTCTAGATTGGGAGGCTATCTGCAAGATGGGGCTGCGAGATGCAGAGGTTAGCGATGAGGAGAGGAACGCGATGGTGCGCCCTCACACTCGGGTTGAGATGGCTGATGCTGAGGCTGCTGCTAGGGCTCGTAGGGATCCGATCGACGATGATCGCTTATATATGGATGTCGATGCGATACCACCGCCATCACCCACGCATGCAGATAGGGCTGGTACTTCTGCTGCGGCGGCTTCGGTACCCAAGACCAGTCCTTCTCATGACGCTAGTCCTTCACACCCACCTTCTGATATGATGGAGATGCTGCAGGAGATCTGGGATGCTCAGCGCAGATGTGATCTGAGGATGGATGAGCTGTTGGCTGCTCAGCACGCATTAGACGCACGGATGGGAGAGCTCTTAGAGGTGCAGCGTGCGACTGATCAGAGGATAGCCGGTCTCACAGCTAGTCTCCAGACGACCCAGACCCAGGTGGCCTGGTTGACTAGGGTCTATGCTGAGGACTACGACAGAGATCGTGAGGCACCGCCTCCTCCTTCGCCTCCAGCTTCTTGATTTATACTTTACTTTTCTTGTACTACAGAGTAACTGTCCGAGTTGTGGACTGTACTCTGCTTTAGCGATGTATATACGTTTTGTTTCTCTCACTCCTTGTATGTAACTGGTTTCCCCTTTAATAGATGCATTATTCTCTTTTTAATTCGGTTTCAATCATCACTTGTGCTTACGGTGTGTTTGTATTAAAGCTTTTAATTTTTCCTATCTCAGTTCACAATGGTCTGGAATGTGTGTCAGTTCGGCGGGCAAGGCCTGAGATGCTCTGATACCAAGTTGTCACACCCCAATTCTGCATTGGTCAGAATGGTGCGATGAACCGCTAAATAACCAACGGTTCAACCAGGATCTCAAATAGGCTATCCCCGCGTTATCCAAACTTACACGCATCCACAATCATAATCAGAGTAATTACACAATAGCGGAAATATTTTTAATAAATGAACCGAGAACTAACATGATATTAATAATTTAATAGAAAATTATTCTGTATCAACCAGGACATAAGTAAATATCAATACAAATATTTAATAAATCCAGAATAAGAAACCTATGAAAATATCTAATCGAATACACACGAGTTGCACTCGCAAAAGGAGTCGTGTGTATCGTCTTCAGCTCCAACTTCCATAGCTGCTACAGTTCCGTACGCCGTCGTGTTCATATAATCTTCAACTGTATAACCTGCATCATCAACTAAAAATATTCGACGTCGAGGGGTGAGCACACAACATGGCTCAGTGAGTAGCCAAAACAATGCAACAATACATATGCATGCAAAAAGTCAATTTATATCTTTGGTCTTGGTTTATAGTTTGCAATGTGCAATAGAAAGGTTGGGTGGTTTAAGGTTAACGTTTATTGACACCGCCTCTATACACAGGGTGTGGAAGCCCACCCGAAGGTTAACGTTTATCGTCGTCCCCATCCACCCTACTATAACATTATACAACAAAGGTTAACATTTATTGCTATATAATGCTATACCAACACGTAAGCCCCTGTTAGCGAGGGCTTGCAAACTAGGCTCACTGCTAACCAATCCTAATGCCAAACAGTGTATCCAAGCCCTCACCCCAGCATCCCTCAGAACATCCATATAGATAGAGCTAAGGCCCTCCGGTAGAGTCAGAGACTACAAGGATCGATACCACCTCCCCTGATACTCTACGACATAATAGTTCTGCTAAGGTAATGGCGATACGACGATGCCAATGCACAAGACTTGAGTTAGAGATAGAGCTAAAGTGCTGAGACCCGCCAAAGGTCAACGTTTATTGACGTTCTCATCATACCTCCCCTGATACTCGCTCGCATCAAGCACATCAACCACACAGATACAAGCACATGCTTATTCCTATCATCATCATCATCATCATGTTATAAACAATAAAGTAAATATGCATGAACAAGTAATAGAAATATTGGATGGCATGCTGTATGCACATTACAAACATATTCGCATAGAATCAAACATGGCATAGGACTCAAGAAATAGAAAACAGTTTATTATTAATCGATTAGTTTGGGGTTAAGTTTCCTCACCTTAGCTTGCTAATAGATATTTTCCAAGCTTTCGAATCACCGTTATAACGTAATTATATTGCTAGCAAACCTAACCAAGTCGATAGAATTTAATTAGAATTAATTCGAAATTTAAAAACCATTCGGTCAACTGAGGGTCGATGCTAGGGTCGATACTAGGGTCGATGGGTCTATCGACCCTCCCTCCATTCTGAACTTTCTGAATGCTGAGGGTTGATGGTCAAAAACACCTAGGGTCGGATGGTCTATCGACCCTCGGTGCGACCCTTGGTGCACTCTGGTCCAATTTCCACTTTTAACCCATTCTTCGTGTTTGGGGTCCTATGGCTTGCTTCCAAAATTCATTCAACAGTCAATCCATGGTCTAGAACCATGTATAATCCATCTAGATAGCTTTCGTGCATCCTCCTATGGTTTTCCATGAAAACCTAACCATGGATGGATGGTTTGGGTTTCTCCGAAATCCTACACTCAACCATATCTAACCTAAGGTCTGTAGAAACTCATGGAATTAGTATCCATACCTGAGAATTACTTTTCTCTGCAAATTCTTCTCGTTTTTGCTAAGCCTTCTTCCTAGCCTCCTTTCTTCCTCTTTTCCTTCTTCTCTCTTTCTCTCAATTCAATTAGGGTTGTGAAAGGAGTGAAAGTGGCTTAGGAACGTCCTTTAAATAGACTAGGAATGTCCTATAATAATCCCATTGAGATTTGGAAGGAATCCCAACCGAAAATTAGGAAATTTCCTAATTTCAGTTTCGTCAGAAACCTAGGGTCGATGATCCCGTCGACCCTAGGGTCTTAAGCTGTCCGACCCTCCCTTCAAAACTGAGGGTCTGACTTTCTGTTTTTGGGAGGTCCGACCCTGCTTAGCTGGGTGTGCGACCCTTCCCTAAAATTATGTTTTTTTGGGTCGATTTTATACCTGGGATCTCGATCTCCTTCATGCCCTTGGTCCATTTGACTCGACCATGATGGGTAAACCTGGTTCAAGGTGGTAAGACCGGGTTAGTTTGACACGGGTCTTACAATAAATGAGGCCCATATTCCACCCATATGGTATTGGCATAGGCTTATTTATAAGGTTGAACCACAGACGCAGTTTTCTTTTGCAGTTGGAGGAGGGAGTTGGTCATGTGTTGATATCCTTCATATAGCGTTTCTAGGGAAACCTAGGTATGAGTCTATTCTATGTGCTTTACCATAACAGATTGGGCAGTGTATACCCAATGAAGTGATTAAGATGTAGAATGAGATGCTAGGAGGAAGCCTATGATGGGGGAATGATGATAGGCACCAAGGCGTAATCCTTGGGTCGTACCATTATTCTGTAAGTAATGTCTCATAGGAGACGCGGCCAATTGTGTTTCATCTACTTCACCCATGCTTGAGTATTCATTGTTAGTCTTTAGGTGTGACACAACTTGCACATGCTTGATTACATACAAAAGCTTTAATAAACTATTTATGCATTTGTGTACTTGTGTGTGCTGATTTCGTCACTGAGCGCGTGATTTTGCTTATCCCATTGTACGTACACATTTTATATTGTTTTGCAGATAATTTTGAGAATGCTGATATGTCTGAAGATGAAGTGTTTAAAGATGATTCGCATGGTCCCACATGTGAATACGATGATTGTCTATATGGCTAAGGGACAATGTTTTGTTGATGTGAAGATGTGAAGATGTCTCTATCTGAGAGACGACAATCTATTTAGACTTTTGCTTATGTTTATTTATTTTGATTTCAGGCATTGTTCGACCCATGATAGTTGGTTTAAATATTAAGTTACTTGGTATTATTTTATTTATATCTTGGTTTATAGAACATAAACTTCTATGATGTAACTATAACATCTAGACATGGCTTCAAATTTATTATATTGATTCAGCTATTTAGTTTATTATCCCAAATTTACCATTGATCTATTGATGTGATTGATGGATTGGTTGTGATGTGAATGTACTATGGATGGATTCTGGTATGGTAGTACTTGTAATGCAAGGAATCTATGATCATACCAAAACGCAATGGTTTTGGTGTGTGACAAAAGTCTTCTCACTCTTGAGGTTGTATTGGTTGAGAAGGAACATATATCTAAAAAACTCAATGGTGGTCAACTCATTGAGTCGGGGAAAGAAGACTACGAACTAAATGATCATCGACCAACGGTATGCTGAGAGCTGCGTAGGTGCTAGCCTGTAGTACCTCACTATTTTAACAATCTCTAAGGGAAATGGTAACTTGAACCCAAAGTTAAAGAACTTGGTGTACAAACACATTTCAATTATTGTGAGACTTGCACCCAGAATCCCTTGCTAACCCTAATTCCTCCTGTGCCATGTCTCAACAAATCGACTGATGGAGCTCCTGATGTGTACCCGATGGTAGTATCCAATCCTTAGGTGAGTCTTCGCTATGTATATTTGGTAGGGTAAGGTGCCCTAGTAGACCTTAGGTGGAATGGATGCCCATCCCAAAGCATCTAGGCCAATTAGGTAACCAATAAGCTAGACTTTGGCCTAACCGGATAAATAACTAGATGGTTGGTATTATCCAGTTGAACTCGGGTTTGAGTCCTTCCTCTCTCCCTGATTTCTATAAAAAGAGGCTCACTCCTTCTTGTAAACTCTTGGGACTGTGAGAGTGAGAGTGGGAGAAAGAGAAGAGAAGAAGAAGGAGAGAAAGCTTAGAGACCAAGCTCAAGCCCTAACTCCTTGGAGGTAAATCCAATGGCCTCCTCTTTCCTTTCCCTTAGGGGTTGGTGTGTAGAATCCATGGTGGTTGGTCTGCATAAATAGTGACCATCATTGATGACCTAGAAGACCTAGGTTTGGTTCACCCACTCCATTAATGGAGCTATTGGAGCCATAAATGGCTACAATTGTACCTAAAAATGGTGGGAATATGATTTTTTTATGTAGGAAAAACATCATCCACTTAAAACCTTACACGTGGCTACCTTTATCTTTGGAGCTGACCGCGAATGATGTAGTGCACTCGGCTTACACCGCTCGGAGTCACAATCCTATTATGACACGGCGCCGGTCGGAGGTATATACCTACTCGGTTATGATTCTCACTTGAAGGTCAAAGTCCTAAAGCAACTATGTCACGTCAGAGGAGTCCTTCTCCTAGTACAATACGACGCCGATCATCGCGGCCATACAACCACTCATGTGACGACACGAGTCACGCTTAATGTAGACCGACTTGGCTTCCTTGGCCATAGTCTCCCACTCCTACTCGGAGTCTATGACCTGGGTGTCCCTCAGAGTGACACTTGGAAGTCCTATTAGCGATCTACTTCCTTGAATCCTGGTACCACCATGCTTCTTCCCAATCTCTATAAGTAGAGGATGACCCCTCAAGGTAAATCATCTCACAATCTCTCCATTCATTCTCGTACGCTTAAACTCTCTCATCGTTCTCCACTTTCTCTAAACTAGAGATAACTTCTGGCTATCTCTTGACTGCTTACATTGGGAACATGATTCTTATTTCCTCCCCCTCTTCTTCTTCTTCTTCTTCTTCTTATTTTCTTCTTCATTTTCTCCTTTATGCTTCATTCTTCTTCTTCTTTTTCTTCATTCAGAGAGCATGAGTGCATTTTGCAGCATTTTATGATAATACGATTCATGATCTTTACATTCAATGTTAGCATCCAAATTTTATTTTTTTGACAATCTAAGTTGCAAACCCAACTCTAAAGCTCAACAACGTCATCTTCTAGGAACAGACGGAAACCAAATGTGGTTGAGGTTGACTTAATCTAAGAAGACGGAGTTGGGTCTACAATTTAGATTGTCAGAAAAACAAACATGGAAGCTAACAAATGAGATGATCGTAACCCATATTGTAACAAAATGGTGCAAAACCAAAGAAGAACAAAGAAGAAAAAAAAAACAAAAAGGAAGAAGAAGAAGAAGAAAGTAGAAGAAGAATGAAGAAGAAGAAGAAGAAAGAAAGAAAGAAGAAAATGATGATGAAAGAAGAAGAGGAAGAAGAATAAAGAAGATGAAGTAGTGCGCCAGAGCGCTACATAAGTGCGACAGTGTCCTTCAGAAGTGCACCTTCTTCTTCTTCTTCTTCTTTCTTCTGCTTCTTCATCTTCTTTCTTTTTCGTTCTTCTTCTTCATCATTCTTCTTCTTTCGTCTACTTTCTTCTTCTTCTTCTTCTTCTTCTTCATTCTTAGTCTTCTTCTTCTTCATTCTTCATTCTTCGTTTTCTTCTTCTTCCTTACTCTTCTTCATCCTCATCTTCATTCTTCATTTACATTCTTTGTCTTGTTCTTCATTCTTCCGCTTCTTAATTCATCTTCGACTACGTTCTTCTTCTTTGTTCTTCTTTCTCCTTTCTCATTCTTTTTCTTCAATCTTCTTCTTCTTCTTCTTCTTCTTCTTTTAGTACTTCATCTTCAGAAGTGCGCCAGCATACTTCTTCTTCTTCTTCTTCTTCTTGTTTTTCTTCTTCTTCATCCCTCTACTTCTTTATTCTTCATTATTTTTCATCTTTCTCTTCTTGCCCCTTCTTCATTTTCCTTCTTTCTTCTTCTTCTTCATCTTCATTTTTTTTTCGTTCTTCTTCATTCAATTACTTTCTTCTTCTTCTTCTTCTTCATCATCATCTTCTTCTTCTTCTTCTTCTTCTTCTTCTTCTTCTTCATTCTTTGTCTTCTTCTCTTCTTCATTCTTCATTCTTCTTCTTTATTCTTCTACATCCTCATCTACATTCCTCATTTACATTCTGCATCTTCATTCTTCTTCTTCCTAATTCTTCTTCTACTACATTCTTCTTCTTTCTTCTTCTTTCATCTTTCTCATTCTTTTTCTTCATTCTTCTTCTTCTGAAGTTCTTCTTCTTCCAGTTCTTCATCTTCTTCTTCTTCATTCATCTTCTTTTACTTACTCTTCTTCTTTTTCTTCATTCTTCATTATTTTTCTTCTTTCTTTTATTTATCTCCGCATCTCCGTTCTTCATTCTTCTTCTTCTTCTTTCTCTTTTTTTTTTTGGGTAAGTAGATAAATTTGATAAACTTAAGAAAAGAGAACACAAGAAGGAAACCCCCAAAAGGGCAAACACATGACACAACCAACCACAAGACAAGGGACTCATGGGCACAATGACCCACCCCCTACCATCACCGCATCAGCCCACTGCAGCAGTTAGGTATCCAAGACTCCAACATCGAAAATCAAACCGATCTAGAACACACCAAAAAGGTTTTTGAGGATTTTTTGCACCATTTTATGAAAATATGGTTCATCATCATCTCATGCAGTTGACATCCAAATTTTAATGTTCTACAACTGGAGTTGCAAATCCTACTCTCAAGCTCAACTGCACCGCACCTTCTAGAAACAGAGGGAAATCAAACGCGGTTGAGCCTAAGACTGGCTTAATCTTAAGAAGACGAAGTTGGGTCTGCAACACAGATTATCAGAAGAGTAAAACTTGGATGCTAACACAAGAGATGATCGTAATCTATATTGTCACAAAATGGTGCAAAACAATAGAAGAACAGAGAAGAACAAGAAGAAAGAAAGAAAAAGAATAAAGAAGAAAGAGAAAAAAGAAGAGGAATGATGAAGCAAAAGAAAAAAGAAGAGGAATGATGAAGAAAAAAGAAGAAGAATGGGGAAGAAGATGAAGAAAGAAAGAAAAAGGAAAAGAAGAAGTAGATAATGAAAGAAGAGGAAAAAGAATAAACAAGAAGAAGAAGTGCGGCATCGGACTGTAGCACACCTCACAAGTTCACCGGCGCCCTTCACAAGTGCGCCAGCGCCTTTCAGAAGTGCGCCAGTGCACGTCTTTTGGTTCATTTTACTTCTTCTTCTTCTCTTTCTACTTGTTTTCCTTCTTCTTCATCTTTCTTCTTCTTTGTTCTTCATTATTTTTCTTCTTTCTCTTCCTCTTTCTTCTTCATTCTTCTTCATTTTTCTCCTTCTTTCCTCTGCCTCTTCTTATTCTTCTTCTCCCTATTTTTGTTCTTTATTTTCTCCTTTCTACTTCATTCTTCTTCTTCTTTTTCTTCATTCAGAAAGCATGAGGGCATTTTGCTGCATTTTATTATAATACGGTTCACGATCTTTGCATGCAGTGTTAGCATCCAAATTTTATTTTTTTGATAGTCAAAGATGCAAACCCTACTTTAAAGCTCAACCGCGTCACGTTCAAGGAATAGACGGAAACCAAATGCGGTTACGCTTGACTTAATCTGAAAAGACGGAGTTCGTCTACAATTTAGATTGTCAGAGGAACAAAACTTCGAAGCTAACAAATGAGATGATCGTAACCCATATTGTCACAAAATGGTGCAAAACTGAAGAAGAATGAAGAAGAAGAAAAATAACAAAGAGGAAGAAGAAGAAGAAGAAAGAAGAAAAAGAATGAAGAAGAAGAAGATGAAGAAAGAAAGAAGAAGAAGATGATGAAAGATGAAGAGGAAGAAGAATAAAGAAGAAGAAAAAGTGCGCTAGAGCGCTTCAAAAGTGCGACAGTGTCCTTCAGAAGTGCGCCTTCTTCTTTATCTTCTTCTTCTTTCTTATTCTTCTTCATCTTCTTCTTCTTTCTTATTCTTCTTCATCTTCTTTCTTTTTCATTCTTCTTCTTCTTCTTCTTCTTCATTCTTAGTCTTCTTCTTCTTCGTTCTTCAATCTTAGTCTTCTTCTTCTTCGTTCTTCATTCCTCGTCTTCTTCTTCTTCTTCACTCTTCTTTATCCTCATCTTCATTCTTCTTTTACATTCTTCGTCTTGTTCTTCATTCATCCTCTTCTTAATTCTTCATCGACTACATTCTTGTTCTTCGTTCTTCTTTCTTCTTTCCCATTCTTTTTCTTCATTCATCTTCGTCTTCTTCTTCTTCTTGTAATACTTCGTCTTTAGAAGTGCACCAGCGTATTTCTTCTTCTTCATTCTTCTTCCCCTTCTTCATCTTCTTCTTCATCTTCTTGTTTTTTCTTCATCATCATCTTTCTTCTTCTTTATTCTTTGTTATTTTTCATTTTTCTGTTTCTTCCTCCATCTTCTTCATTTTTCCTCTTTCTTCTTCTTCTTCATCTTCTTTCTTTTTCGTTCTTCTTCATTCAATTACTTTCTTCTTCTTCTTCTTCTTCTTCTTCTTCATCATCTTCTTCTTCTTCTTCTTCTTCTTCTTCTTCTTCTTCTTCTTCTTCATCTTTTTCTTCTTCTTCTTCATTCTTTGTCTTCTTTTCTTCTTCATTCTTCATTCTTCTTCTTTATTCTTCTATATCCTCATCTACATACATCATTTACATTCTGCATCTTCATTCCTCTTCTTCCTAAATCTTCTTCTTTTACTACATTCTCCTTCTTTGTTTTTCTTTCCTCTTTCTCATTCTTTTTCTTCATTCTTATTCTTAATTCTTCTTCTTCTACTACGTTCTTCTTCTTTGTTCTTCTTTCCTCTATCTCATTCTTTTTCTTCATTCTTCTTCTTCTTCTTCTTCCAGTTATTCGTCTTCTTCTTCTTCTTCATTCGTCTTCTTTTACTTGCTCTTCTTTTTTTCGTCATTCTTCATTATTTTTCTTCTTTCTTCTTATTTCTCTCATCATCTTTGTTCTTCTTCTTCTTCATTCTCTTTTTTTTTTTGGGTAAGCAGATAAATTGACAACCTTGAGAAAAGAGAACACAAGAAGGAAACCCCCGAAAGGGCAAACACATGACACAACCAACCACAAGACAAGGGACTCAAGGGCACAATGACCCACCCCCAACCATCACTGCATCAGCCCACTGCAGTAGTTAGGAATCCAAGACTCCAACACCAAAAATCAAACCGATCTATAACCCACCAAAAAGGTTTATTAGCATATTTTGTACCATTTTACGAAAATATGGTTCAGGATCATCTCATGCAGTTGACATCCAAATTTTAATGTTCTACAATCGGAGTTGCAAATCCTACTCTCAAGTTCAACCGCACCGCACCTTCTAGAAACAGAGGGAAATCAAACGCGGTTCATCCTAAGACTGGCTTAATCCTAAGAAGACGAAGTTGGGTCTGCAACACAGATTATCAGAAGAGTAAAACTTGGATGCTAACATAAGAGATGATCGTAACCTATATTGTCAAAAAATGGTGCAAAACAAGAGAAAAACGGAGAAGAACAAGAAGAAAGAAAGAAAAAGAATAAAGAAGAAAGAGAAAGAAGAAGAGGAATGAAGAAGCAAAAGAAAAAAGAAGAGGACTGAAGAAGAAGAAAGAAGAAGAACGGGGAAGAAGATGAAGAAAGAAAGAAAAAGGAAAAGAAGAAGTAGATGATGAAAGAAAGAGGAAAAAGAATAAAGAAGAAGAAGAAGTGCGGCATCGGAGTGTAGCACACGCCACAAGTGTGCCGGCGCCCTTCACAAGTGCACCCACGCCCTTCACAAGTGTGCCGGCGCCTTTCAGAAGTGCGCCAATGCACGTCTTTTTGTTCATTCCTTCTTCTTCTTTTTCTTCTTCTTCATCTTTCTTCTTCTTTTTTTTTTCATTATTTTTCTTCTTTCTCTTCCTATTTCTTCTTCATTCTTCTTTTTTCTTCTTCTTTCCTCCTCCTCCTCTTCTTCTTCTTCTTCTTAATTTTGTTCTTCATTTTCTCCTTTCTGCTTCATTCTTCTTCTTCTATTTCTTTATTCAGAGAGAATGAGTGCATTTTGCAGCATTTTATGATAATACGATTCTCGATCTTCGCATGCCTTAGCATCCAAATTTTATGTTTTTGACAATCTAAGTTGCAAACCCAACTCTAAAGCTCAACCGTGTCACTTTCTAGGAATAGACGGAAACCAAATGCGCTTGCGCTTGACTTAATCAAAAAAGACGGAGTTCGACTGCAATTTAGATTGTCAGAAGAACAAAACTTGGAAGCTAACAAAAGAGATGTTCGTAACCCATATTGTCACAAAATGGTGCAAAACAGAAGAAGAACGAAGAAGAAGAAAAATAACAAAGAGGAAGTAGAAGAAGAAGAAAGAAGAAGAAGAATGAAGAAGAAGAAGATGAAGAAAGAAAGAAAGAAGAAGATGATGAAAGAAGAAGAGGAAGAAGAATAAAGAAGAAGAAAAAGTGCGCTAGGGTGCTTCATAAGTGCGACAGTGACCTTTAGAAATGCGCCTTCTTCTTCTTCTTCTTTCTTATTCTTCTTCATCTTCTTTCTTTTTTGTTCTTCTTCTTCTTCGTTCTTCTTCTTTCAACTACTTTCTTCTTCTTCTTCTTCGTCTTCTTCTTCTTCATTCTTAGTCTTCTTCTTCCTCGTTCTTCATTCTTCGTCTTCTACTTCTTTTTTACTCTTCTTCATCCTCATCTTCATTCTTCTTTTACATTCTTCGTCTTGTTCTTCAGTTTTCCTCTTCATAATTCTTCTACGGCTACGTTCTTCTTCTTTGTTCTTCTTTCTCCTTTCTCGTTCTTTTTCTTCATATTCGTTCTTCTTCTTCTTCTTCATTCTCAGTCTTCTTCTTCTTTGTTCTTCATTCTTTGTCTTCGTCATCTTCTTTACTCATCTTCATCCTCATCTTCATTCTTATTTTACATTCTTCATCTTGTTCTTCATTCTTCTTCTTCTTAATTCTTCATCAACTACGTTCTTGTTCTCTGTTCTTATTTCTTCTTTCTCATTCTTTTTCTTCATACGTCTTAATCTTCTTCTTCTTCATCTACTACTTTCTCTTTAGAAGTGCGCCAGCGTATTTCTTCTTCTTCATTCTTATTCTTCTTCTTCTTCTTCTTGGTTTTTCTTCTTCATCATCTTTCTTCTTCTTTCTTCTTCATTATTTTTCATTTTCACTTCATCCTCCATCTTCTTTATTTTTCTTTTTTCTTCTTCATCTTCATCTTCTTTCTTTTTCATTCTACTTCATTCAATTACTTTCTTCTTCTTCTTCATCTTCTTTCTTTTTCATTCTTCTTCATTCAAGTACTTTCTTCTTCTTCTTTTTCTTCTTCTTCTACTTCTTCTTCTTCTTCTTCTTCTTCTTCTACATCCTCATCAACATTCTTCATTTACATTCTGCATCTTTATTCTTTTTCTTCCTAATTCTTCTTCTTCTACTACTTCTTCTTCTTTGTTCTTCTTTCCTCTTTCTCATTCTTTTTCTTCGTTCTTCTTCTTCTTCTTCTTCCCGTTGTTCATCTTCTTCTTCTTCATTCATCTTCTCTTACTTACCCTTCTCCTTTTCTTCATTCTTCATTATTTTTTTTCTTTCTTCTTATTTCCCTCTTCATCTTCGTTCTTCGTTCTTGTTCTTTTTTTTTTCTTTTTTTTTTGGGTAAGTAAATAAATTTGATAACCTAAAGAAAAGAGAACACAAGAAGGAAACCCTCGAAAGGAATACATGACACAACCAATCACAAAATAGGGACTCAAGGGCACAATGACCCAGCCCCAACCATCACCGCATCAGCCATCTGCATCAGTTAGGAATCCAAGACTCCAACATCGAAAATCAAACCGATCTAGAACCTACGAAAAAAGTTTCCGAGTATATTTGGCACCATTTTTTGACAATATGGTTCATGGTCATCTCATGCAGTTGACATCCAAATTTTAATGTTCTACAATCTGAGTTGCAAACCCTACTCTCAAGCTCAACCGCACTGCACCTTCTAGAAATAGAGGGAAATCAAACGCGGTTGATCCTAAGACTGGCTTAATCTTACGAAGACGAAGTTGGATCTGCAACATAGATTATCAGAAGAGTAAAACTTGGATGCTAACACAAGAGATGATCGTAACCTATACTGTCACAAAATGGTGCAAAACAAGAGAAGAATGGAGAAGAACAAGAAGAAAGAAAGAAAAAGAATAAAGAAGAAAGAGAAAGAAGAAGAGGAATTAAGAAGCAAAAGAAAAAAGAAGAGGACTGAAGAAGAAGAAAGAAGAAGAACGGGGAAGAAGATGAAGAAAGAAAGAAAAAGGAAAAGAAGAAGTAGATGATGAAAGAAAGAGGAAAAAGAATAAAGAAGAAGAAGAAGTGCGGCATCGGAGTGTAGCACACGCCACAAGTGTAAGACCCGCACTCCATGAACCCAATCTAAACCTTGATTTCATGTCGTAACAGGTCGTCCAATCATCACCGGGCCAGACGGGATGAGCGGATGACAACCAGGTATGAAATCGGACCAAACGGACCAAATTAAGTATGAATTTAGTCATACCGGTCGTTGGTACCAGTCTTGGAATTGGTACCGGTCAACTGGTATAGTCAGCAGACTACCAAGATCCGGAACCGGATATCTGCGGGTCCTACTTTCCAAATTCCAAACCCTAGGACTTTCTTAATCCTAGAAGGCTTCCTAAACCTAAACCTAGCCTATATAAACACCTCTAAACCTCCTAGAATCCCTTCCATTGATCCTCACAAACCCTAGAAAGGAGAAAGAGGCTGAAGAAGGAGGAGAAGCAAGGAAGAGCCGATATTGCTATTCGACGAAGAACACCTTACCGTCAGTCGACGGTGAGTGCTTAAACCTTCTTTTACATTATGACTCTAGGATTATGACTCTAGTATGGTTAGGTTGCTTTGATCAATACCATGCAAAGCAGGTATTGATCTAAAACCCTATCTTGCCAATAAACCCTATTTTTGCCGATAAACCCTAATCTAGTCGGTAAACCCTAGATTCGAGTTCTAGGAAGAAGACCGTCAAAGCTAGGACTTGAATGGAGTTGGAAGCATCTCTAACTCTGTGCTCAGACCTAGAATATGTAGAAGAAACCCTAGGATCAATAGGGGATGATCAACGGCAGCCGAGAACCGGACGTATGGTCTTCCGGAGACATACCGATCGACTATACCGGTTGCACCCTGTGCGACCGGTACAGCAACCGGTACCTTCCAGGGGCTGGTCTGTGGGGACCGGCTGACCATACCGGTCACAGGTTTCCCCACAGTGCTGCGACTGGTACTGTGACCGGTCAGCTTTGTGAGATGTGTTTTGCCATTGTTGGTTTTTCGACCAACGTAAATCTATTATAACTAAACCCTAATATTGTATAGGACTTTGTGATAGCACGTTTGGATCTTGCGACGTGGAGCAAGCTATCAAATGAGCGTCAGGTAAGGGAATCAGACCTAAACCCTAATAATCTAATGGACAGTAAATCATTGTTAATAACTATGACTCAGTGGATTGATGTCAGTTCATACTCGCATGTCATCCTTTACTTTCAGTTATTATTATTGTTCATGCATACTCGCTATTCTAGGATGTGATTGTTAGGCATGTGATTTTTTTCGTTGGTGTGTAGAATGGGAAGGGCTTGGGGTCTGGGATCATTCCTCACACTAGCATCTTTTCGTAGTATTCTATCTTAGCATGCTTGGTGCGGGTAGGGCATCAGGGGGAGGACGTGGTACTGTGGTCTCCGGGCTGGCCACCAGACTCTAGCTCTATCTCTATGCCGTAGGGAGTTATGTTAGGATAGGGTCTATCTGTCGTATTGTTCTGTCTTTGCATGCTTGGGGCGGGTAGGGCATCAGGGGGAGGACGTGGTACTGTGGTCTCTGGCCTGGCCACCAGACTCTAGCTCTATCTCTATGCCATAGGGAGCTATGCTGGGATAGGGCCTACTGTGATGACATATAGGATTGGTTAGTTGCGAGCCCAGTTTGCAAGCCCTCGCTAATAGGGGCTTACGTGTTGGTATGGGTAGAGCATCAGGGGCGGTGTTGGCGATGTTGATCGGGATGCCTTAGCTCTATCTTTATTCCATGGTGGGTGCGTGTGGGACGGCAGTGGTGTGATCTACTGGGCAGCTTCACACACTCTTGTATAGAGGTGCAGTGATCGCCAATCCTTTCTATAGCACATTGCAAACTTAAAACAAACCATATTATAATATGATTGTTACTCATGCATATAAATGATACATTGTTTGATTGTCTTACTGAGCTAAGTTGTGAGCTCACCCTTGTGTATACACCATTTTTAGATGTCGATGCTGGTTACATGGTGGATGAATACATGAACGCACCGACATACGGAGGCGTGGCTGCTCTGGATGTGCAGACAGGAGAGGACGAGCATGACGCTTCATGCGAGGGCCCTTTCTGCGTGTACCTATAGGATTGATTTGATTTGATTTATTTTAATTATTTTTAGTTGGGATGAAGTTGATGTAAAGATATTATTTAAGTTTTGGTTATTTGAATAATTGAATAATTTATTTAAATTTATCAATAGATTACATAGTTCATTTTTTTAAAGACTTCCACTGTATTTATTATTATTCTGATTGTGGTTAGGTGGAATGGTTTGTATGAGTGGACACGTTCTTATTGAGATCCTGGTGTGAGTCGTTGGTTCAGTGACGGTTCACTCACACTTCTGGTTCAGCCGGAATTGGGGTGTGACAACAAGTGCGCCGGCACCCTTCACAAGTGCGCCGACGCCTTTCAGAAGTCCGCAAGCACACGTCGTTTTGTTCATTCTTCTTCTTCTTCTCCTTCTTCCTGTTTTTCTTTTTCTTCACCTTTCTTCTTCTTTGTTCTTCATTATTTTTCTACTTTCTCTTCCTCTTTCTTCTTCATTCTTCATCTTTCTTCTTCTTTATTCTTCTTCTTTCCTCCGCCTCTTCTTCTTCTTTTTTTTCTTATTTTTCTTCTTCATTTTCTCCTTTCTACTTCATTCTTCTTCTTCTTTTTCTTCATTCAGAGAGCATGAGTGCATTTTGAAGCATTTTATGATAATATGGTTCACGATCTTAACATGCAGTGTTAGCATCCAAATTTTATTTTTTTGACAATTTAAGTTGCAATACCTACTCTAAAGATCAACCGCATCACCTTCTAGTAACAGACGGAAACCAAATGCGGTTGCGCTTGACTTAATCTAAGAAGACGGAGTTCGTCTGTAATTTAGTTTGTCAGAAGAACAAAACTTGGAAGCTACAAATGAGATGATCGTAACCCATACTGTCACAAAATGGTGCAAAATAGACGAAGAACGAAGAAGATGAATAATAACAAAAAGGAAGAAGAAGAAGAAGAAAAAAGAAGAAGATGAAGAAAGAAAGAAGAAGAAGATGATGAAAGAAGAAGAGGAAGAAGATTAAAGAAGAAGAAGATGTGCGCCAGAGCGCTTCATAAGTGCGACAGTGTCCTTCAGAAGTGCGCCTTCTTCTTCTTCTTCTTTCATCTTCTTCGTCATTTTCTTTCTTTTTCGTTCTTCTTCTTCTTCTTCTTTCTTTTTCTTTCAACTACTTTATTTTTCTTCTTCTTCTTCTTCTTCTTCTTCATTGATAGTCTTCTTCTTCTTCATTCTTCATTCTTCGTCTTCTTCTTCTTCTTTACTCTTCTTCAACCTCATCTTCATTCTTCTTTTACATTCTTCGTCTTGTTCTTCATTCTTCCTCTTCTTAATTCTTCTTCGGCTACGTTCTTCTTCTTTGTTCTTCTTTCTCCATTCTCATTCTTTTTCTTCATCTTCGTTCTTATTCTTCTTCTTCCTCATTCTTAGTCTTCTTCTTCTTTGTTCCTCATTCTTCGTCTTCGGCTTCTTCTTTACTCATCTTCATCCTCATCTTCTTTCTTCTTTTACATTCTTCATCTTGTTCTTTATTCTTCATCTTCTTAATTCTTCATCAACTACGTTCTTATTCCTTGTTCTTCTTTCTTCTTTTTTATTCTTTTTCTTTGTTCGTCTTCGTTTTCTTCTTCTTCTATTACTTCGTCTTCAGAAGTGCGCCAGCGTACTTCTTCTTCTTCATTCTTCTTCTTCTTCTTCTTCTTCTTCTTCTTCTTCTTCTTCTTCTTCTTCTTCTTCTTCTTCTTCTTCTTCTTCTTCTTCTTCTTCTTCTTCTTCTTCTTCTTCTTCTTCTTCTTCTTCTTGTTTTTTCTTCTTCATCTTCTTTCTTATTCTTTATTCTCCATTATTTTTAATCTTTCTCTTCTTCCTCCATCTCCTTCATTTTTCTTCTTTCTTATTCTTTTTCATCTTCTTTCTTTTTCGTTCTTCTTCATTCAGTTACTTTCTTCTTCTTCATCATCTTCTTCTTTTTTGTTCTTCTTCATTCAATTACTTTCTTCTTCTTCTTCTTCTTCTTCTTCTTCTTCTTCTTCATTCTTTGTCTTCTTCTCTTCTTCATTCTTCATTCTTCTTCTTTATTCTTCTACATCATCTACATTCATCATTTACATTCTACATCTTCATTCTTCTTCTTCCAAATTCTTCTTCTTCTACTACGTTCTTCTTCTTTGTTTGTCTTTCCTCTTTCTCATTCTTTTTCTTCATTCTTCTTCTTCCTAATTCTTCTTCTTCTACTATGTTCTTCTTCTTTCCTCTTTCTCATTCTTTTTCTTCATTCGTTCTTCTTCTTCTTCTTCCAGTTATTCATCTTCTTCTTCTTCATTCATCTTCTTTTACTTACTCTTCTTCTTTTTCATCATTCTTCATTATTTTTCTTTTTTCTTCTTATTTCTCTCTCAATCTTCATTCTTCATTCTCTTTTTTTTTTGGGTAAGCAGATAAATTTGACAACCTTAAGAAAAGAGAACACAAGAAGGAAACCCCGAAGGGCTAACATATGACACAACCAACCACAAGACCGGGACTCAAGGGCACAATGACCCACCCCCAACCATCACCGCATCAGCCCACTACAGCAGTTAGGAATCCAAGATGCCAACACCGGAAATCAAACCTATATTGTCACACCCCAATTCTGCACATTTCAGAATGGTGTGATGAACCGCTAAATAACCAATGGTTCACCCAGGATCTCGAATAGGCTATCCCCGCGTCATCTGAACCTCCATACATCCATGATCATAATCAGAGTAAATACACAATAGCGAAAGTCTAAATAAATAAATGAACTGAGAACTAAAATGATATCCATAAATAATAACAAATTATCCTGTATTCAACTTGAGACATAAATATTTAAATATCAAATACATGTTTTATAAATCCAATAAAGGAACCTATAAAAATATCTAATCAAATACACACGAGTTGCATTCGCAAGAGGAGTCGTGTTTATCTACTTCAGCTTCAGCTTCCATCGCTGCCACGTTCCCGTACGCAGACGCACTCATATAGTCTTTAACTGTATAACCTGCACCATCAACTAAAAATATACAATGTCGAGGGGTGAGCACACAACACGGCTTAGTGAGTAGCCAAAACAATGCAACAATACATATGCATGCAAAGAAAAATCAATTTATATCTTTGGTCCGGTTTAAAGTTTGCAGTATGCTATAGAAAGGTTGAGGTAGCCAAAGGTCAAGTTTATTGACTCTGCCTCTATACACGAGTGTGTGACGTTACCCGAAGATCACGTTTATCGTCAACTCACATGCACCCAATCATGAACAATATATAACAAAGGTTATGTTTATTGCTATATAGTGCCATACCAACACGTAAGCCCCTGTTGTCGAGGGCTGCAAACTGGGCTCGCAACTAACCAATCCTAATGCCAAACAGTGTATCCAAGGCCTCACCCCAGCATCCCTCAAAATGTCCATAGAGATAGATCTAAGCCCCCCCGGTAGAGTCAGAGACTACAAGGACCGAGACCACCTCCCCTAATACCCTACGACATAATAGTTCTGCTAAAGTAATGGCGATACGACGATGCCAATTCACAAGACTTGAGTTAGAGATAGAGCTAAAGTGTTGAGACCCGCCAAAGGTTAACGTTTATTGACGTTCTCATCACACCTCCCCTGATACTCGCTCACATCAAGCACATCAACCATACACATACAAGCACATGCCTATTCCTATCATCATCATCATCATCATGTTATAAACAATAAAGTAAATATGCATGAACAAATAATAGAAATATTGGATGACATGCTGTATGCATACCCTGCTTAGTTGGGTATGCGACCCTTCCCTAATTTAAGTGTTTTTGGGTCGATTTGATACCTGGGATCTCGATCTCCTTCACGCCCTTGGTCCACTTGACTCGACCATGATGGGTAAACCTGGTTTAAGGTGGTAAGACCGGGTTAGATTGACATGGGTCTTACAACTCCCCCCAACTTATAAAAATTTTGTCCTCGAAATTATACGTACCTTCTGTCACACCCCAATTCCACATTGTTCAGAATGATGTGATGAGCAACTAAATAAGCAACGGTTCAACCAAGATCTCTAATAGACCATCCCCGCGTTATCCAAAATTTACACACATCCACAATCATAATCAGAGTAAATACACAATAGTGGAAATCTTGTAAATAAATGAACTGAGAACTAAGATGATACCATTAATAATAGCAAATTATTCTGTGTTTAACTGAGACATAAATATTTAAGTACCAAATACATGTCTTATAAATCCAATAAAGAACCTATAAAAATATCTAGTCAAATACACATGAGTTGCAATCGCAAGAGGAGTCGTGTGTATCATCTTCAGCTCCAGCGTCCATGGCTGCTATATTCCCGTATGTAGACGCGTTCATATAATCTTCGACTGTATAACCTGCATCATCAACTAGAAATATTCGACGTCGAGGGGTGAGCACACAACACGGCTCAGTGAGTAGCCAAAACAATGTAACAGTACATATGCATGCAAAAAGTCAATTTATATCTTTGGTCTGGTTTATAGTTTGCAATGCGCAATAGAAAGGTTGGGTGGTCAAAGGTTAACGTTTATTGACACCGCCTCTATACACAGGGTGTGGAAGCCCGCCCGAAGGTTAACGTTTATCGTCGTCCCCATCCACCCTACCATAACATTATACAACAAAGGTTAACGTTTATTGCTA
Source organism: Protea cynaroides (assembly GCA_028583415.1). Lineage (NCBI taxonomy): Eukaryota > Viridiplantae > Streptophyta > Magnoliopsida > Proteales > Proteaceae > Protea > Protea cynaroides. Next base: position 49,456 of record CM053268.1, on the reverse strand, counting down.
TATAATGCTATACTAACACGTAAGCCCCTGTTAGCGAGGGCTTGCAAACTGGGCTCGCTGCTAACCAATCCTAATGCCAAATAGTGTATCCAAGGCCTCACCCCAGCATCCCTCAGAATGCCCATAGAGATAGAGCTAAGGCCCCCCGATAGAGTCAGAGACTACAAGGACCGAGACCACCTCCCCTGATACTCTACGACATAATAGTTCTGCTAAGGTAATGGCGATACGACGATGTCAATGTACACGACTTGAGTTATAGATAGAGCCAAAGTGCTGAGACTCGCCAAAGGTTAACGTTTATTGACGTTCTCATCACACCTCCCCTGATAGTCGCTCGCATCAAGCACATCAACCATAGACATACAAGCACATGCCTATTCCTATCATCATCATCATCATCATGTTATAAACAATAAAGTAAATATGCATGATCAAGTAATAGAAATATTGGATGGCATGCTGTATGCACATTACAACATATTCGCATAGAATCAAGCATTGCATAGGACTCAAGAAATAGAAAACAGTTTATTATTAACCAATTTAGTTTGGAGTTAAGGTTCCTCACCTTAGCTTGCTAAAAGATATTTTTCCAAGCTTTAGAATCACCGTTATAACGTTATTATATTGCTAGCAAACCTAACAAAGTCGATAGAATTTAATTAAAATTAATTTGGAATTTTAAACCATTCTGTCAACTGAGGGTCGATGCTAGGGTCGATGGGTCTATCGACCCTCCCTCCATTCTGAACTTCCCGAATGCTGAGGGTCGATGGTCAGAAACACCTAGGGTCGGATGGTCTATCGACCCTCGGTGCGACCCTCGATGCACTCTGGTCCAATTTCCACTTTTAAATCCACTCTTCATGTTTGGGGTCCTATGACTTGCTTCCTACATTCATTCAACATTCATTCCATGGTCTAGAACCATGTATAATCCATCTGAATAGTTTTCATGCATCATCATCCTAAGGTTTTCCATGAAAACCTAACCATGGAGGGATGGTTTGGGTTTCTCCGAAATCCTACACTCAACCATATCTAACCTAAGGTCTGTAGAAACTCATGGGATTAGTGTCCATACCTGAGAAGATTACTTTTCTCTTGACTATCTTCTCTTTTTTGCTAAGCCTTCCTCCTTGTCTCCTTTCTTCCACTTTTCCTTCTTCTCTCTTTCTCTCAATTCAATTAGGGTTGTGAAAGGAGTGAAAGTGGCTTAGGGACGTCCTTTAAATAGAGTAGGAATGTCCTATAATAGTCCCATTGAGATTTGGAAGGAATCCCAATCAAAAAATATAGAAATTTCCTAATTTCTATATTCGTCAGAAACTGAGGGTCGATGGGAGGGTCGATGATCCCGTCGACCCTAGGGTCTTAAGCTGTCCGACCCTCCCTTCAAATCTGAGGGTCTGACATTCTATTTTGGGAGGTCCGACCCTACTTGGCTGGGTATGCGACCCTCCCCTAAAATTAAGTGTTTTTGGGTCGATTTTATACCTGGGATCTCGATCTCCATCACGCCCTTGGTCAACTTGACTCGACCAAGATGGGTAAACCTGGTTCAAGGTGGTAAGACAGGGTTAGTTTGACACGGGTCTTACAACTCCCCCCAACTTATAAAAATTTCATCCTCCAAATTGTACGTACCTTCTGAATCAAACAAGTGAGGGTATTGCTTTCTCATAGCATTTTCTTCTTCCCATGTAATTTCTTCCGTGTCTCTATTTTTCCATGTGACCTTAACATAGTAGATATCTTTGTTGCGTAGACGTTGAACCTTTCGACTAGTGATTTCTGTTGGTGTTACTTCAAATGTCAAATCATCAGTCAATTCCGGCAAATCCACTGTCAAAACATGCGTTGGGTCATTGACATACTTCTTCAATAGAGAAATGTGAATTACGTCATGCACACTTGACATAGATGGTGGTAATGCCAACTGATAAGCTACTTTTCCATGCTTAGCTAGAATTTCATATGGTCCGACATATCTTGGAATTAATTTTCCTTTCTGTTCGAATCTCTTCAATCCTCTCATAGGCGATACTTTCAAAAATACTTTATCACCTACGGCGAACTCTAGATCTCTTCGTCGAGTATCTGCATATTGCTTCTGACAGTTCTGAGCTGTTTTCACTCTCTCCTTGATGATGTCGACCACTCGACAAGTCTCTTCAACAAATTCCGGTCCAACAATACTACGTTCTCCAACTTCATTCCAAAACAAGGGGGTTCGACACTTCCTGCCATACAGTGCTTCATAAGGTGACATCTGTATAGTAGCCTGATAACTGTTATTGTAAGCGAACTCAATCAATGGTAACTTTTTGTCCCATGATCCTTTGAAATCAATCACACATGCTCGTAGCATATCTTCTAGAATCTGGATTGTACGCTCCGACTGTCCGTCCGTCTGTGGGTGGAATGCAGTACTGAACTTCAATGTTGTACCCATAGCCTTTTGCAGTCCTTCCCAAAATTTAGAAGTAAATCAGGGATCTCTATCGGACACAATACTTTCTGGTACACCGTGTAACCAAACAATATTATCCACATACAGCTTTGCTAACCTTTCCAGTGTATACTGGGGTCGTATCGGTATGAAGCGAGCTGTTTTAGTCAAACGGTCTACAATCACCCAAACTGCGTCAACTACTCGAGGAGTCAATGGTAGTCCTGTGACGAAGTCCATAGTGATGCAGTCCCACTTCCATGCTGGTTCCGGTAATGGCTGCAACAGTCCTGCGGGTCTTTGTCGTTCCGCCTTTACCTTCTGACAATTTAGGCATTGAGACACGAACTTGGCTACATCTGCCTTCATTCCCTCCACCAATATAGTTTCTTTAGATCATGATACATTTTTGTACTTCCAGGATGTATCGAGTAGATGGTGGTATGGGCTTCCTTCATCAGTCGGTGTCTAATGTCCATACTTTCTGTTTTGGGTACACATATTCTCCCTTTATATTTCAGTACCTTCTCATTATCTAAGGTGAACTCAGAGTTGGTCCTACCTTTCTCAATATCTTCTTGTACTGTTCTCAGATAAGGATCTGCTTTGATAGCTGTCTTCACTTCGTCCACTATATCCGGTATAATCTTCAATGCCGCGAACATATTCAAAAACCGGTGAATAAACCCTTGGTTGGCTGGTCCATCCCTTGTATCTATCACATATTGTTCGTTGCCGTGATTGAACACCATTCCGTTGGTACACATTGCTACAGTCGTGCTAGTTTCTCCTTGAGATTTTATCATTTTTTTCCTGCTCAATGCATCCGCTACCACGTTCGCTTTTCCCGAATGATACTGGATATCACAATCATAGTCTTTCAATATTTCCAGCCATCTTCTTTGTCTCATATTCAACTCCTTCTGATTAAATAGATAAGTAAGACTTTTATGGTCCGACTTAATCTAAAATTTCTCTCCGTATATGTAGTGTCTCCATATCTTGACAGCATGTACTACTGCCGCTAATTCTAAATCATGAGTGGGGTAATTTTTCTCATGTACCTTTAACTGTCTCGAGGCATACGCAACTACTTGCTCTCCTTGCATAAGCACACATCCTAGTCCCAATCCTGATGCATCAGTGTATAAGGTAAATGTCTATCCTGGAACGAGAATGGTCAAAATTGGGGCGGATATCAATCTGGTCTTCAGTGTTTGAAAACTCTTTCACACTTATCTGTCCATACAAAATTTTCTCCTTTCTTGGTAAAACTGGTGAGAGGTACGGCAATCCGAGAATAGTCTTCTACGAATCTCCGATAATATCCAGCTAGACCCAGAAAACTTCTAATTTCTGAAACACTCTTTGGTACTTCCCACTTTACGATAGCCTCGATCTTACTGGGGTCCACTTTGATTCCTTCAGCGGATACTACATGGCTTAAAAAAGCGACTTCACTTAGCCAAAACTCATACTTCGAAAATTTGGCGTATAACTTCTCTTTCCTTAAACGCTGTAGGGCTGCGTTTATGTTCTTAACATGGGTTTCCTTGTCTTTGGAGTACACCAATATGTCATCAATAAATACTATCACCGACGTGTCCAACATATCATGGAAAACCCAGTTCATAAGTTCCATGAATGTTGCCGGTGCATTAGTTAATCCGAAGGACATCACTAAGAACTCATAATGTCCGTATCTTGTCCTGAAAGCTGTCTTTGGGATGTCACCTTCTTTAATCTTCCGTTGATGATATCCTGATCGAAGATCGATCTTTGAGAATACCTTCGCTCCTTGTAATTGATCGAACAAGTCATCGATCCTGGGTAGTGGATATCGATTCTTGATTGTCAGCTTATTCAACTCTCGATAGTCGATACATAATCGAACACTACCATCCTTCTTCTTTACGAACAATACAAGTGCTCCCCATGGAGATATACTGGGTCTAATATAATCCTTATCCAGCAGTTCTTGTAATTGCACTTTTAATTCCTTCAGTTTGGTAGGAGCCATTCTATACGGTGCTTCTGATACCGGTGCGGCTCCAGGTATCAGGTCTATTACAAACTTCGTGGCCCGGTCGGGTGGTAATCCGGGTAGCTCCTCCGGAAATACATCAGGAAAATCTCGCACGACGTTAATATCTTCCATTTGTGGCACGTCCTTGGTTAGGTCGACCACTGATACTAGATATCCGACGGCTCCCTTTTCAAGGCACCTCTTAGCCTTTAATGCTGAGAGTATGAGCTTGCGTCTTTTAGGAAGTTTGGTTCTCGAGAAACTGAATTCTGCTCCTTCTTTGTCTTTGAACGTTAGCTTCTTCTTGGCGCATAACAGATTTGCAGAATGTCGAGCTAACCAGTCCATTCCTAAGATGACATCGAAGTTTGCCATCTCAAGGTGTATTAAAGTTGCATCCAAGGTTTTCTCGCCAATGAGAACTGGACATGGTCCATAACCTTTCTCTAATTCCACTTCTAATCCCATTAGTGACCGTACAAGTAACTTGTAGTCTAATGTTTTGATGGGTAAATTGGTCTTCTTTCCAAACGACACAGATATAAATGAATGCGTAGCTCCTGAATCAAAGAGTACTCTGGCTGGTACGCCATTGATAGGTACTATTCTTGTGATCCGTTTTTACTTAGTCTACATGCTCAATCAATGAAATTATAATCTTAAAAGTTTCGGTCATACTTGTGACCACATCGGGTGATGCGGCTGCATCCTCTGATGTAACAGCATATACCCATCCTTGATGTAACTGCTTCTTGGGTTTCGGACATTCTCTTGCCATATGCCCTGGTTGGTTGCAGTTATAACACTTCGGGGCTTTAGAATTTGGCTTTGGCTGTGGTTGAGCTGCGGAAGTAGACTTTGGTGCAGTGGCAAAATTCTGAGGACGAAAAGGTTTATACGTCCTATTATTGCCTCCGTTGTAGGGGTTTCCGGCTGGTCTCTTGATGCCTCTGTTCTGGGAGAAATAACTCTCCTTCCGGCTCGATTCAATCACTCGAGCAATCCGGACAGCTTCGTTGTAGATTTTCTTCTCTAAGCCCAGAACATTTTCTCTTATGCTTCCTCTTAGTCCCACGACAAACCTACGGGTTTTTGTATCTTCTTCTTGCATGCTAGCCGGTGCGAAGAAAAACAGTCCTTTGTAACGCTGTTGATACGAGTCTACGGACATCTGCCCCTGGTACAGACTCAAGAACTCTTTCTCCATTGAATCTCTGAAGCTTCTTGGGAAATACTTCTCGAAGAATGCTTCTTTATATATAGCCCATGTCAGTAGGGCGTGCTTGGTCAGTAAGTACGTCTTTGTAGATTTCCACCAATGGTGTGCGTCGCCTTTGAGCATGAAGGTGGCGCATAGTACTTTCTCTTCCTCAGTAGCAGTCATCATAAGGAAGTTCCTTTCCATTTCGTCTATTCAGTGTGCTGGCCACAGTGGATCAGACGGCTTGCCATTGAATTCTCTCGGTTTCATTTTCAAAAATCTCTCCACTAGTCGGGAGTGATCCAGTTGATTTTGGTATGCCCCAAACATAGGGGGTGGATACTGATAGTTCCCTTGGGCTGCTTCTGGGACTTGCACTGGAATTGGTGCAGCCGGTTGTTGAGGTGTCTGTTGAGCTGGGTGATTACCCAATGGTGCGGCACTAGCTTGCCCAGTGTGCATGGTTGCAGCCTGAGTGGCTTGAAACATAACTCCCATCGCAACCTGCATTTGAGCTTGTGCGTGTTGTATTTGCTGTAGCTGTTGTGCCAGATTCATAACCACAGTTGCTAGCTCCGGTGGTGGAGGTGGCAAATTTGTAGGGTCTACTAATTCTGGATTACCCTGTGAATGGTTATTCTCTTGACTAGTCTCCTCCACTGGTGGTGGTGGTGGGACTGTATTTCGGGTCTGTCGGATAACTCTACGTCCAGACATATTTCTTTTGAGATGGGTGGTGCCTGAAAATCATCAAAATCAGTGAGAAATCATTTATACTTCATGTAGGCATGCTAACCGATATAAAATTCAAAATCCCCCAATTTATTCTGAAATAAATACTGTCTTTTCTATGCAGGGTCGATGGTGAGGGTCGCTGGTATGTCTGACCCTGGGAATTCGACCCTGGGAATGACCTGTTCTTCCCGAGAGCTAAGGGTCGATGCGAGGGTCGATGGGTGTCCGAGCCTCAGTCCGACCCTCGATTTTCTGTCAGATTCCCGAGAGCCGAGGGTCGATGGTGTCAGTTGAATTGTCCGACCCTCGGACCAAAAATCAGATTTTTAAGATCCGATTTTGGGTCATTTCTCACTATTCCTCCTCCTTTTTGACTCGCCTCTTCTCTCCGAGTTGCTATAGTGCTACTTCCCTGTTGTGGATCATTCTTAGTCCGAGTTTCGACATCTACATCACCTCTACAGGTATACTTTCCCAACTTTACCTGTTTTTAGGTTTTTATTTCTAGGTTTTTGTCCATTTAGCTCGTATTTTCCAAATTAAACTTTTTCCAACCGTAAAAATTCGATTTTTATTGGGGGCTTTTGTTATTGGGGTCTTGAGGAACGAAAGCCCTCAAAATTTTTTGAGTTTCATCGGTTGGTTATCGAGAATCTTAAAATTTTCTCTTTTTGCCCTAATTTATCAAAATTTTTTATTTTTCTTGAATTTCTTCAAATTGAGCTTCGTCAGTTAAAATCTCCTACTGTATGTGGGTCGTAGGACATATTCTAACCTACCTAAGTTCTCATGCCCACTTATATGGTGAGAAATGAGGCTTCTTTTTTAATTTTTTCAGATTTTTATCCTATTAACTCCTTGTTTCCTTTCTTTTTCTTATTTTTACAGATACTATGGCCCATAGCAAAGTACCTAGAGTGCGCGATCCACTTCACTTCCGTTCGAATGAACTCGAGGAACAGTATGCGGACTATGCCCGTAAGAAGGTTGAAGGGGGTCACATGGTAAACTTGGCTGAGCTAGCCTTGTTCAATGTAGAGGGAGCATTCGGTGATATGGGGTGGCTCCCTGTCATCACATACGACGCGTGCACATGTCCCGACTTGGTACGCCAGTTCTATTGTAATCTCCAGGTGGTGGGGAATTACAATGATGTCGAGCGCGGTCAAGAGTTACGCATCACTAGTTACGTCAAAGGGGTGCACATCTCCTTTTATTATCGACAGCTGGCCGATCTGTTGGGCATTCCCTTGGATGGCCCCATGGTGTACTGTGCGCCGGGAGAGCCACAGTTTGTTGAAATGGAGATGAGGTCAGAGATCGACAACCAGTTGCTCTGTCCCGATAGATGGCAGATGAGAGCTTGCTACTTGCGTCCAGCTCCACGGGTCTTCTGCAAGATTATCCAGCATAATCTGATCCCGCAGAGTGGGCACTATGAGAGGGTGTCTCAGTTGACCCAGTTCTTGATCTACTGCATCTGCACTCATCAGCCGGTCTGCCTTCCTTACATCATCATGCGGACGATGATTAGTGCCACATTGTCCGGTCATAGGGTAATCTACCCTATGGACACATGATTACAGTGCTACTGACCCGTCTAGGGGTGGATCTGGTAGATGAGAAGATCCAGGAGAAGACCTTCTCGTCGCCTTTAGATTGGGAGGCTATCTGCAAGATGGGGCTGCGAGATGCGGAGGTTAGCGATGAGGAGAGGAACGCGATGGTGCGCCCTCACACTTGGGTTGAGATGGCTGATGCTGAGGCTGCTGCTAGGGCTCGTGGGGATCCGATCGATGATGATCGCTTATATATGGATGTCGATGCGATACCACCGCCATCACCCACGCATGCTGATAGGGCTGGTACTTCTACTGCGGCGGCTTCGGTACCGGAGACCGGTCCTTCTCATGGGGCTGGTCCTTCACGCCCACCTGCTGATGACGTGCTGAGTATGTTTCACGAGATTTGAGAGGTTCAGCGCGCATCGGATCTGAGGATAGGGGAGCTCCTAGACGCCCAGCGCCGGACTGATCAGAGGGTGGCTGATCTCACAGCTAGTCTGTAGACGACTCAGACCCAGGTGGCATGGTTGACTAGGGTCTATGCCGAGGGCTATGACAGAGACCGTCAGGCACCACCTCCTCCTTCGCCTCCGACTTCCTGATTTGTGCTTTACTTTTCTTGTACTACAGAGTAACTGTCTGGGTTGTGGACTATACTCTGCTTTAGCGATGTATATACATTTTGTTTCTTTTACTCATTGTATATAACTGATTTTCCCTTTAATAGATGCATTAATCTTTTTTTAATTCGGTTTCAATCATTACTTGTGCTTACAGTGTGTTTCTATTAAAGCTTTTAATTTATCCTATCTCAGTTCACAATGGTCTTGAATGCGTGTAAGTTCGGCGGGCAATGCCTGAGAAGCTCTGATACCAAGTTGTCACACCCCAATTCCACACTGTTCAGAATGGTGTGATGAACCACTAAATAACCAACGGTTCAACCAGGATCTCTAATAGACCATCCCCGCGTTATCCAAACTTTACACACATCCACAATCATAATCAGAGTAAATACACAATAGCGGATATCTTGTAAATAAATGAACTAAGAACTAAGATGATACCATTAATAATAGCAAATTATTCTATGTTTAACTGAGACATAAATATTTAAGTACCAAATACATGTCTTATAAATCCAATAAAGAAACCTATAAAAATATCTAGTCAAATACACACGAGTTGCACTCGCAAGAGGAGTCATGTGTATCATCTTCAGCTCCAGCGTCCATGGCTGCTATATTCCCGTATGTAGACGCGTTCATATAATCTTCGATTGTATAACCTGCATCATCAACTAAAACTATTCGACGTCGAGGGGTGAGCATACAACACAGCTCAGTGAGTAGCCAAAACAATGCAATAGTACATATGCATGCAAAAAGTCAATTTATATCTTTGGTCTGGTTTATAGTTTGCAATGCGCAATAGAAAGGTTGGGTGGTCAAAGGTTAACGTTTATTGACACCGCCTCTATACACAGGGTGTGGAAGCCCGCCCGAAGGTTAACGTTTATCGTCGTCCCCATCCACCCTACCATAACATTATACAACAAAGGTTAACGTTTATTGCTATATAATGCTATACTAACACGTAAGCCCCTGTTAGCGAGGGCTTGCAAACTGGGCTCTCTGCTAACCAATCCTAATGCCAAACAGTGTATCCAAGGCCTCACCCCAACATCCCTCAGAATGCCCATAGAGATAGAGCTAAGGCCCCCCAGTAGAGTCAGAGACTACAAGGACCGAGACCACTCCCCTGATACTCTACGACATAATAGTTCTGCTAAGGTAATGGCGATACGACGATGTCAATGCACTAGACTTGAGTTAGAGATAGAGCCAAAGTGCTGAGACCCGCCAAAGGTTAACGTTTATTGACGTTCTCATCACACCTCCCCTGATACTCGCTCGCATCAAGCACATCAACCATACACATACAAGCACATGCCTATTCCTATCATCATCATCATCATCATGTTATAAACAATAAAATAAATATGCATGATCAAGTAATAAAAATATTGGATGGCATGCTGTATGCACATTACAACATATTCGCATAGAATCAAGCATAGCATAGGACTCAAGAAATAGAAAACAGTTTATTATTAACCAATTTAGTTTGGAGTTAAGGTTCCTCACTTTAGCTTGCTAAAAGATATTTTTCCAAGATTTAGAATCACCGTTATAACGTTATTATATTACTAGCAAACCTAACCAAGTCGATAGAATTTAATTAGAATTAATTTGGAATTTTAAACCATTCTGTCAACTGAGGGTCGATGCTAGGGTCGATGCTAGGGTCGATGGGTCTATCGACCCTCCCTCCATTCTGAACTTCCCGAATGCTGAGGGTCGATGGTCAGAAACACCTAGGGTCGATGGGTCTATCGACCCTCCCTCCATTCTGAACTTTTAAATCCACTCTTTGTGTTTGGGGTCCTATGACTTGCTTCCTACATTCATTCAACAGTCATTCAATGGTCTAGAACCATGTATAATCCATCTGAATAGTTTTCATGCATCATCCTATGGTTTTCCATGAAAACCTAACCATGGATGGATGGTTTGGGTTTCTACGAAATCCTACACTCAACCATATCTAACCTAAGGTCTGTAGAAACTCATGGGATTAGTATCCATACCTGAGAAGATTACTTTTCTCTGGACTTTCTTCTCCTTTTTGCTAAGCCTTCCTCCTTGTCTCCTTTCTTCCAGTTTTCCTTCTTCTCTCTTTCTCTCAATTCAATTAGGGTTGTGAAAGGAGTGAAAGTGGCTTAGGGACGTCCTTTAAATAGAGTAGGAATGTCCTATAATAGTCCCATTGAGATTTGGAAGGAATCCCAATCGAAAAATATAGAAATTTTTTAATTTCTATATTCGTCAGAAACCGAGGGTCGATGGGAGGGTCGATGATCCCGTCGAACCTAGGGTCTTAAGCTGTCCGACCCTCCCTTCAAATCTGAGGGTCTGAAATTCTGTTTTGGGAGGTCCGACCCTACTTGGCTGGGTATGCGACCCTCCCCTAAAATTAAGTATTTTTGGGTCGATTTTATACCTGGGATCTCGATCTCCATCACGCCCTTGGTCCACTTGACTCGACCATGATGGGTAAACCTGGTTCAAGGTGGTAAGACCGGGTTAGTTGACACGGGTCTTACACCTTCTGAATCAAATAAGTAAGGGTACTGCTTTTGCATAGCATTCTCTTCTTCCCATGTAACTTCTTCCATGTCTCTACTTTTCCATGTGACCTTAACATAGTAGATATCTCTGTTGCGTAGACGTTGAACCTTTCGGCTGGTGATTTCTGTTGGCGTTACTTCGAATGTCAAATCATCAGTCAATTCCGGCAAATCTACTGTCAAGACATGCGTTGGGTCTTTGACATACTTCTTCAATAGGGAAATGTGAAATACGTCGTGCACACTTGACATGGATGGTGGTAGTGCTAACTGATAAGCTACTTTTCCACGCTTAGTTAGAATTTCATACGGCCCGACATATCTTGGACTTAGCTTCCCTCTCTGTTCGAACCTCTTCAATCCTCGCATAGGCGATACCTTCAAAAATACTTTATCACCTACGGCGAACTCTAGATCTCTTCGTCGAGTATCTGCATATTGCTTCTGACGCTTCTGAGCTATTCTCACTCTTTCCTTGATGATGTCGACCACTCGGCAAGTCTCTTCCATAAATTCCGGTCCAACAATACTACGTTCTCCGACTTCATTCCAAAACAAAGGAGTTCGACACTTTCTGCCATACAGTGCTTCATAAGGTGACATCTGTATAGTAGCTTGATAGCTGTTGTTATAAGCGAACTCGATCAATGGTAACTTTTCGTCCCATGATCCTTTGAAATCAATCACACATGCTCGTAGCATATCTTCTAGAATCTGGATTGTACGCTCTGACTGTCCGTCTGTCTGGGGGTGGAATGCAGTACTGAACTTCAATGTCGTACCCATAGCTTTTTGCAGTCCTTCCCAAAATTTGGAAGTAAATCGGGGATCTCTATCGGATACAATGCTTTCTGGAACACCATGTAACCGAACAATATTATCCACATACAGCTTTGCTAACCTTTCTAGTGTATATTGGGTTCGTATCGGTATGAAGCGAGGTGTTTTAGTCAGACAGTCCACAATCACCCAAACTGCGTCGACTACTCGAGGAGTCAATGGTAGTCCTGTGACGAAGTCCATAGTGATGCAGTCCCATTTCCATGCTGGTTCTGGTAATGGCTGTAACAGTCCTGCGGGTCTTTCTCGTTCAGCCTTTACTTTCTGACAATTTAGGCATTGAGACACGAACTTAGCTACATCTGCTTTCATTCCCCTCCACCAATACAGCTTCTTTAGATCATGATACATTTTTGTGCTTCCAGGATGTATCGAATAGATGGTGGTATGGGCTTCCTTCATCAGTCGGTGTCTAATGTCCATACTTTCTATTTCAGGTACACATATTCTTCCTTTGTATTTCAGTACTTTCTCGTCATCCAAGGTGAACTCAGGGTTAGTCCTACATTTCTCAATATCTTCTTGTACTATTCTCAGATAAGGATCTGCTTTGATAGCTGTCTTTACTTCATCCACTATATCCGGTATAATCTTCAATGCCGTGAACATATTCGAAAACCGATGAATAAACCCTTGGTTGGGTGATCCATCCGTTGTGTCTATCACATACTACTCGTTACCGTGATTGAATACCATTCTGGTAGTGCACATTGCCGCAGTCATGCTAACTTCTCCTTGAGATTTTATCATTGCTTTTCTGCTCAATGCATCTACTACTACGTTCGCTTTTTCTGGATGATACTGGATATCACAATCATAGTCTTTCAATAGTTCCAGCCATCTTCTTTGTCTCATATTCAACTCCTTCTAATTAAATAAATAAGTAAGACTTTTATGGTCCGACTTAATCTGGAATTTCTCTCCGTATAGGTAGTGTCTCCATATCTTGACAGCATGTACTACTGCCGCTAACTCCAAATCATGAGGGGTAATTTTTCTCATGTACCTTCAACTGTCTCGAGGCATAGGCAATTACTTGCTCTCCTTGCATAAGCACACATCCTAATCCCAATCTCGATGCATCGGTATATAAGGTAAATGTCTGTCCTAGGATCGGAATAGTCAAAATCGGAGCGGATATCAATCTGGTCTTCAGTGTTTGAAAACTATTTTCACACTTATCCGTCCATACAAATTTTTCACCTTTCTTGGTCAAACTGGTGAGAGGTACGGTAATCCGAGAATAATCTTCTACGAATCTCCGATAATAACCAGTTAGACCCAGAAAACTTCTAATTCTTGAAACGCTCTTTGATGCTTCCCACTTTACGATAGCCTCGATCTTACTGGGGTCCACTTTGATTCCTTTAGCGGATACTACATGGCCTGGAAAGGCGACTTCACTTAGCCAAAACTCGCACTTTGAAAATTTGGCATATAGCTTCTCTTTCCTTAACCGCTGTAGGGATGCGTTTAGGTTCTTGACATGGGTTTCCTTGTCCTTGGAGTATACCAATATGTCATCAATAAATACTATAACCGACGTGTCCAACATATCGTGGAAAACTCGGTTCATAAGTTCCATGAATGTTGCCGGTGCATTAGTTAATCCGAATGACATTACTAAGAATTCATAATGTCCGTATCTTGTCCTGAAAGCTGTCTTCGAAATGTCACCTTCTTTAATCTTCAGCTGATGATAGCCCGATCGAAGATCGATCTTTGAAAATACTTTTGCTCCCTGTAACTGATCGAACAAGTCGTCGATCCTAGGTAGTGGGTATCGATTCTTGATGGTCAGTTTATTCAACTCTTGATAGTCGATACATAATTGAACGCTACCATCCTTCTTCTTTACGAACAACACCGGTGCTCCCCATGGAGATATACTGGGTCTAATATAACCCTTATCCAGCAGTTCTTGTAATTGCACTTTTAATTCCTTCAGTTCAGTTGGAGCCATCCCATAAGGTGGTTTTGATATGGGTGCGGCTCCGGGTAGAAGGTCTATTACAAACTCTGTGGCTCGATCGGGTGGTAATCCGGGTAGTTCCTCCGGATATACATCGGGAAAATCTCGCACGACATCAATATCTTCCATTCGTGGCACGTCCTTGGTTAGGTCGACCACTGATACTAGATATCCGACAGCCCCTTTCTCAAGGCCCTTCTTAGCCTTAAATGCTGAGAGTATGAGCTTTCGTCTCCTGGGAAGTTTGGTTCCTGAGAAACTGAATTCTGCTCCTTCTTTATCTTTAAATGTTAGGTTCTTTTCGGCGCATAACAGATTTGCAGAATGCCGAGCTAACCAGTCCATTCCCAAGATGACGTCAAAGTCTGCCATCTCAAGTTGTATCAAGGTTGCATCCAAAGTCTGCTCTCCAATGAGAACTGGACATGGTCCATAACCTTTCTCTAATTCCACTTCTAATCCCATTGGTGACCGTACAAGTAATTTATAGTCTAATGTTTTGATGGGCAAATTTGTCTTCTTTCCAAACGACACAGATATAAATGAATGAGTAGCTCCTGAATCAAAGAGTACTCTGGCCGGTATGCCATTGATAGGTACGATACCTGTGATTCGTTTTTACTTAGTCTACATGCTCAATCAATGTAATTAAAATCTTAAAAGTTTTGGTCATACCTGTGACCACATCGGGCGATGCGGCAGCATCTTTTGATGTAACAGCATATACCCATCCTTGATGTAACTGCTTCTTGGGTTTTGGGCACTCTCTTGCCATATGACCTGGTTGGTTGCAGTTAAAGCACTTCGGGACTTCAAAATTTGACTTTGTCTGTGGTTGAGCTACTGAAGTAGGCTTCGATGAAGTAGCCAAATTCTGAGGACGAAAAGGTTTATACGTCCTATTATTGCCTCCGTTGTAGGTGTTTTCGGCTAGTCTCTTGATTCCTCGGTTCTGGGAGAAATAGCTCTCCTTCTGGCTCGATTCAATTACTCGAGCGATCTGGACAGATTCGTTGTAAATCTTCTTCTCTAAGCCCAGAACATTTTCTCTTATGCTTCCTCTTAGTCCCGCGACGAACCTACGGGTTTTTGTATCTTCTTCTTGCATACTCGCCGGTGCGAAGAAAAACAGTTCTTCGTAGCGCTGTTGATATGCGTCTACGGTCATCTGTCCCTGGTACAAAATCAGGAACTCTTTCTCCATTGAGTCTCTAAAGCTTCGTGGGAAATATTTCTCGAAGAACGCTTCTTTATATATAGCCCATGTCAGTAGGGCATGTCTGGTCAATAAGTATGTTTTTGTGGATTTCCACCAATGGTTTGCGTCGCCTTTGAGCATGATGGTGGTGCATAATACTTTCTCTTCTTCTAAAATAGTCATCATAAGGAAATTTCTCTCCATCTCGTCTATCCAGTGTGCTGGCCACAACAGATCAGACGGTTTACCGTTGAATTCCTTAGGTTTCATCTTCAGAAATCTCTTTACTAATCGGGAGTGATCCAGTTGGTTTTGGGGGTTTTCCCCAAACATATAGTGTGGATACTGATAGTTCCCTTGGGCTACGTCTGGGACTTGCACTGGAATTGGTGCAGCCGGTTGTTGAGGTGTCTGTTGAGCTGGGTGATTACCCACTGGTGCTGCACTAGCTTGCCCAGTGTGCATGGTTGCAGCCTGAGTGGCTTGAAACATAACTCCCATTGCAAGTTGCATTTGAGCTTGTGCATGTTGCATTTGCTGTAGTTGTTGTGCCAGATTCATCACCACTGTTGTTAGCTCTGGTGGTGGTGGTGGCAAATTTGTAGGGTTTGCCGGTTCGGGATTACCCTGTGCATAATTATTCTCTTGACTAGTCTCATCCGCCGGTGGTGGTGGTGGGACAGTGTTTCGGGTCTGTCGGGTAACTCTACGTCCAGACATAATTCTTTTCGATGATTGGTGGTGCCTGAAAATGATCAAAATAGGTGAGAAATCATGTATATGTCATGTAGGCACGTTAACCAATAATCAATTCCAATTCGAGCTCATTTTATAAAAAAAATACTGTCTTTTCTGTACAGGGTCGATGGTGAGGGTCGATGGTATGTCAGACCCTTAATGTCCGACCCTGTAGTTTCTGTCAGATTCCCGAGAGCAGAGGGTCGATTAGAGGGTCGATCAGAGGGTCGATGGCCCTGGTCGAGTTGTCCGACCCTCTGACCAAAAATCAGATTTTTAATGTCCGATTTTGGGTCATTTTCTATTATTTCTCTCCCGTTTTGACTCGTCTCTTCTCTCCGAGTTGCTACAGTGCTACTTCAATGTTGTGGATCATTCTTAGTCTGAGTTTCGACATCCACATCACCTCTACAGGTATACTTTCCCAACTTTACCTGTTTTTATGTTTTTATTTCTAGGTTTTTACTCATTTAACTTTTATTTTTCAAATTAAAGTTTTTCCAATCGTAAAAATTCGATTTTTATTGGGGGCTTTTGTTGTTGGTGTCTTGAGGAACGAAAGCTCTCAAAAATTTTTGAGTTTCATCGGTTGGTTATCAAGAAACTTAAATTTTTCTCTTTTTGCCCTAATTTGTCAAAATTTTTTGATTTCTTGAAATTTTTTCAAATTGGACCTTGTCAGTTACCATTTCCTTCTGTTTAACTATTGTGTGATGTGTTGGAACTTACGTAAGTCCTCCTGCCCACTTGTATGGGTGAAAAGTGAGGCTTCTGACCAACTTACGTCGTTATAATGCCTAATTTTTTTAAATTTCTATCCTATTAACTCCTTGTTTTCCTTTTTCTTTCTTATCTGCAGATACTATGTCTCGTACCAAAGTACCCAGAGTTCATGATCCGCTTCGCTTCCGCTCCAATGAAGCTGAGGCACAGTATGCCTACTATACATGCAAGAAAGTGGAAGGGGGTCGTATGGTGAACCTGGCTGAGCTAGCCTTGTTCAATGTAGAGAGAGCTTTTGGTGATATGGGGTGGCTCCCTGTCATCACATACGATGCGTGCACACGTCCAGAGTTAGTGTGCCAGTTCTACTGTAACCTTCAAATTGTGGGAAACCACAACGATGTGGAGCTTGGTCAGGAGTTGCGCATCACTAGCTACGTCAAAGGGGTGCAGATTTCCTTTGATTATCGGCAGCTGGCCGACCTGTTGGGCATTCCTTATGATGGTCCTATGGTGTACTGTGCACCTGGTGAGCACGACTTTATTGAGACGTGGTTGCGGGCCGAGATTGATAGTCAGTTACTATAGCCCGATCGCTGGCAGATGAGGGCGTGCTACTTGTGTCCGGCTCCACGGGTGTTCTGTAGGATCATTCAGCATAACCTGATCCCGTAGAGTGGGCATTATGAGAGGGTGTCTCAGCTGACCCAGTTTTTGATCTACAGTATATGCACTCATCAGCCCGTCTGTCTTCCTTACATCATCATGCGGACGATGATCAGTGCTACATTGTCCGGTCATAGGGGTAATCTACCCTATGGACATATGATCACCACACTGTTGATTCGTCTGGGGGTTGACCTGGTAGATGAGAAGATTCAGGAGATGACCTTCTCATCGCCTCTAGATTGGGAGGCTATATGCAAGATGGGACTTCGAGATGCTCAGGTTAGCGATGATGAGAGGAACGCGATGGTGCGCCCTCATACTCAGGTTGAGGTGGCTGATGCTGAGGTTGCTGCTGCTGCTGCTAGAGCTCGTAGGGATCCGATCAACGATGACGATCATATGTATATGGATGTCGATGTGATACCCCCGCCATCACCCACACAGGTGGATGGAGTTGGTACTTCTACTGCGATGGCTCCTGCACCGGAGACCGGTCCTTCTCATGAGGCTGGTCCTTCGCATCCACCTTCTCATATGATGGAGATATTGTGTGAGCTCAGGGATGCTCAGCGCAGATCTGATTTGAGGATGGATGAGCTGTTGGCTGCTCAGCACGCATCAGACGCTCGGATGGGAGAGCTCCTAGAGGTGCAGGGTGCGACTGATCAGAGGATAGCCGGTCTCACAGCTAGCCTACAGATGACCCAAACTCAGATAGCCTGGTTGACTAGAGTCTACACTGAGGACTACGACAGAGACCGTGAGGCACCGCCTCCTCCTTCGCCTCCAGCTTCCTGATTGCACTTTTATTTTTCTTTCTGGTACTACAGAGTAACTGTCCGGGTTGTGGACTGTACTCTGCTTTCATTATGTATATACATTCTATTTCTCTCTCTCATTGTATGTAACTTGTTTCCCCTTTAATAGATATATTATTCTCTTTTAAATTTGGTCTCAATCATCACTTGTGCTTACAGTGTGTTTATATTAAAACTTTTAATTTATTCTATTTCAGTTCATATTTGTCTCGAATGTATGTTAGTTTAGCGGGCAAGGCCTGAGATGCTCTGATACCAAGTTGTCACACCCCAATTCCGCACATTTCAGAATGGTGTGATGAACCGCTAAATAACCAACGGTTCACCCAGGATCTCGAATAGGCTATCCCCGCGTTATCTGAACCTCCCTACATCCATGATCATAATCAGAGTAAATACACAATAGCGGAAGTCTTAATAAATAAATGAACTGAGAACTAAAATGATATCCATAAATAATAAAAAATTATTTTGTATTCAACTTGAGACATAATTATTTAAATATCAAATACATGTCTTATAAATCCAATAAAGGAACCTATAAAAATATCTAATCAAATACACACGAGTTGCACTCGCAAGAGGAGTCGTGTGTATCTACTTTAGCTTCAGCTTCCATCGCTGCCACGTTCCCATACGCAGACGCACTCATATAGTCTTCAACTGTATAACCTGCATCATCAACTAAAAATATTCGACGTCGAGGGGTGAGCACACAACACGGCTCAGTGAGTAGCCAAAACAATGCAACAATACATATGCATGCAATAAAAAATCAATTTATATCTTTGGTCCGGTTTAAAGTTTGCAGTATGCTATAGAAAGGTTGAGGTAGCCAAAGGTCGTGTTTATTGACTCCGCCTCTATACATGAGTGTGTGACGTTACCCAAAGATCACGTTTATCGTCAACTCTCATGCACCCAATCATGAACAATATATAACAAAGGTTACGTTTATTGCTATATAGTGCCATACCAACACGTAAGCCCCTGTTGGCGAGGGCTGCAAACTTGGCTCGCAACTAACCAATCCTAATGCCAAACAGTGTATCCAAGGCCTCACCCCAGCATCCCTCAGAATGTCCATAGAGATAGAGCTAAGGCCCCCCGGTAGAGTCAGAGACTACAAGGACCGAGACCACCTCCCTTGATACCCTATGATATAATAGTGATGCTAAAGTAATGGCGATACGACGATGCCAATGCACAAGACTTATGTTAGAGATAGAGCTAAAGTGCTGAGACCCGCCAAAGGTTAACGTTTATTGACGTTCTCATCACACCTCCCCTGATACTCGCTCGCATCAAGCACATCAACCACACACATACAAGCACATGCCTATTCCTATCATCATCATCATCATCATGTTATAAACAATAAAGTAAATATGCATGAACAAATAATAAGAATATTGGATGGCATGCTGTATGCACATAACAATCATATTCGCATAGAATCAAACATAGCATAGGACTCAAGAAATAGAAAACAGTTTATTATTAACCAATTTAGTTTGGAGTTAAGGTTCCTCACCTTAGTTTGCTATAAGATGTTTTTCCAAACTTTAGAATCACCTTTATATTGTTATTATATTGCTAGAAGACCTAACAAAGTCGATTGAATTTAATTAGAGTTAATTTCCAATTTAAAAACCATACTGTTATCTGAGGGTCGATCAGAGGGTCGATGCTCAGAATGCATAGGGTCGATGGGTCTATCGACCATGTCCTCTGTCTGAACTTCGCGAATGCTGAGGGTCGATGGTCGGGGTGCATAGGGTCGATGGGTCTATCGACCCTGTGTGCGACCCTCTGTGCAATCATGTCAAATTTCCAGTTTTTAATTCATTCTTCATGTTTGTGGTCCTATGGCTTGCTTCCACATTCCATTAAACATTCATTCCATGGTCTGAAACCATGATTCATCCTCTTAAATTGCTTTCATGCATTCTCCTAGGGTTTTCCATGAAAACCTAACCATGGATGGATGGTTTGGGTTTCTCCGAAATCCTACACTCAACCATATCTAACCAAAGGTCTGTAGAAACTCATGGAATTAGTATCCATACCTGAGAAGATTACTTTTCTCTGGAAATTCTTCTCCTTTTTGCTAAGTCTTCTTCCTTGCCTCTTTTCTTCCTCCTTCTTCCTTGCCTCTTTTCTTCCTCTTTTCCTTCTTCTCTCTTCCTCTCAATTCAATTAGGGTTGTGAAAGCAGTGAAAGTGGCTTAGGGACGTCCCTTAAATAGGGTATAAACATCCTAAAATAAGTCCCTTTGAAATTAGGAAGGAATCCAATCGAAAAATCTCAAATTTTCCTAATTGTATTTTCGGCAGGATCCGAGGGTCGATGGGAGGGTCGATGATCCCGTCGACCCTAGGGTCTTAAGCTATTCGACCCTCCCTTCAAAACTAAGGGTCTGACTCTCTGTTTTGGGAGGTCCGACCCTGCTTAGCTGGGTATGCGACTCTTCCCTAATTTAAGTGTTTTTGGGTCGATTTGATACCTGGGATCTCGATCTCCTTCACGCCCTTGGTCCACTTGAGTCGACCATGATGGGTAAACCTGGTTCAAGGTGGTTAGACCGGGTTAGATTGACACGGGTCTTACAAATATAGAACCCACCAAAAAAGTTTCTGAACATATTTTACAGCATTTTATGACAATATTGACATCCAAATTTTAATGTTCTATAATCGGAGTTGCAAACCCTACTCTCAAGCTCAACCGCACCACACCTTTTGGAACAGAGGGAAATCAAACGCGGTTGAGCCTAAGACTTGCTTTATATTTAGAAGATGAAGTTGGGTCTGCAACACAGATTATCAGAAGAGTAAAACTTGCATGCTAACACAAGATATGAACGTAACCTATATTGTCGCAAAATGGTGCAAAACAAGAGAAGAAGAGAAGAACGGAGAAGAACAAGAAGAAAGAAAGAAAAATAATAAAGAAGAAAGAGAAAGAAGAAGAGGAATGAAGAAGCAAAAGAAAAAAAGAAGAGGAATGAAGAAGAAGAAAGAAGAATATTGGGGAAGAAGATGAAGAAAGAAAGAAAAAGGAAAAGAAGAAGTAGATGACGAAAGAAGAGGAAAAAGAATAAAGAAGAAGAAGAAATGTGGCATCGGACTGTAGCACACGCCACAAGTGAGCCGGCGACCTTCACAAGTGCGCTGGCGCCTTTCAGTAGTGCACCTACGCACGTCTTTTTGTTCATTCCTTCTTCTTGTTTTTCTTCTTCTTCATCTTTCTTCTTCTTTGTTCCTCATTATTTTTCTTCTTTCTCTTCCTCTTTCTTCCTCATTCTTCATCTTTCTTCTTCATTATTCTCCTTCTTTCCTCCGCCTCTTCTTCTTCTTCTTCTTATTTTTGTTCTTCATTTTCTCCTTTCTACTTCATTCTTCTTCTTCTTTTTCTTCATTCAGAGAGCATGAGTTCATTTTGCAGCATTTTATGATAATACGGTTCAAGATCTTCGCATGCAGTGTTAGCATTCCAATTTTATTTTTTTGACACTCAATGTTGCAAACCCAACTCTAAAGCTCTACCGCGTCACCTTCAAGGAATAAACGAAAACCAAATGCGGTTGCACTTGACTTAATCTAAAAATACAAAGTTCGTCTACAATTTAGATTGTCAGAAGAACAAAACTTGGAAGCTAACAAATAAGATGATCATAACCCATATTGTCACAAAATGGTGCAAAACAGAAGAAGAAAGAAGAAGAAGAAAAATAACAAAGAGGAAGAAGAAGAAGAAGAAAGAAGAAGAAGAATGTGAAGAAGAAGATGAAGAAAGAAAGAAGAAGAAGATGATGAAAGACGAAGAGGAAAAAGAATAAAGAAGAAGAAAAAGTGCGCTAGAGTGCTTCAAAAGTGCGATAGTGTCCTTTAGAAGTGCACCTTCTTCTTCTTCTTCTTCTTTCTTATTCTTTTTCATCTTCTTTCTTTTTCGTTCTTCTTCTTCTTCGTTCTTCTTCTTTCAACTACTTTCTTCTTCTTCTTCATTCATAGTCTTCTTCTTCTTTGTTCTTCATTCTTAGTCTTCTTCTTCTTCGTTCTTCATTCCTCGTCTTCTTCTTCTTCTTTACTCTTCTTCATCCTCATCCTCATTCTTCATTTACATTCTTCGTCTTGTTCTACGTTCTTCCTCTTCTTAATTCTTCATCGACTACATTCTTGTTCTTCGTACTTCTTTCTTCTTTCCCATTCTTTTTCTTCATTCGTCTTCGTCTTCTTCTTCTTCTTCTAGCACTTCGTCTTTAGAAGTGCACCCACATATTTATTCTTCTTCATTCTTCTTCTCCTTCTTCTTCTTCTTCTTCTTCTTCTTCTTCTTCTTCTTCTTCTTCTTCTTCTTGATTTTTTCTTCTTCATCATCTTTCTTCTTCTTTATTCTTCTTTACTTTTCATCTTTCTCTTCTTCCTCCAACTTCTTCATTTTTCTTCTTTCTTCTTCTTCTTCATTTTTTTTCTTTTTCGTTCTTCTTCATTCAATTACTTTCTTCTTCTTCTTCATCTTCTTTCTTTTTCGTTCTTCTTCATTCAATTACGTTCTTCTTCTTTTTCTTCTTCTTAATCATCATCATCATCATCATCATCATCTTCTTCTTCTTCTTCTTCTTCTTCTTCTGCTTCTTCTTTATTCTTCTACATCCTCATCTACATACACCATTTACATTCTGCATCTTCATTCTTCTTCTTCCTAATTCTTCTTCTTTTACTACATTCTTATTCTTTTTTCTTCTTTCCTCTTTCTCATTTTTTTTCTTCATTCTTCGTCCTAATTCTTCTTCTTCTACTCCGTTCTTCTTCTTTGTTCTTCTTTCATCTTTCTCATTCTTTTTCTTCATTCTTCTTCTTCTTCTTCTTCCAGTTCTTCATCTTCTTCTTCTTCATTCGTATTCTTTTACTTGCTCTTCTTTTTTTCGTCATTCTTCATTATTTTTCTTCTTTCTTCTTATTTCTCTCTTCATCTTTGTTGTTCTTCATCTTCATTCTCTTTTTTTTTTTTTTGGGTAAGCAGATAAATTTGACAACCTGGAGAAAAGAGAACACAAGAAGGAAACCCCTGAAAGGGCAAACACATGACACAACCAACCACAAGACAAGGGACTCAAGGGCACAATGACCCACCCCCAACCATCACCGCATCAGCCCACTGCAGTAGTTAGGAATCCAAGACTCCAACACCGAAAATCAAACCGATCTAGAACCCACCAAAAAGGTTTCTGAGCATATTTTGCACCATTTTATGAAAATATGGTTCATGATCATCTCATGCAGTTGACATCCAAATTTTAATGTTCTGCAATCGGAATTGCAAACCCTACTCTCAAGCTCAACCGCACCACACCTTCTACAAATAGAGGTTAATCAAATGCGGTTGAGCCTAAGACTGGCTTAATCTTAAGAAGACGAAGTTGAGTCTGCAATACAAATTATCAGAAGAGTAAAACTTGGATACTAACACAAGAGATGATCGTAACCTATATTGTCCCAAAATGGTGCAAAACAAGAAAGGAACGGAGAAGAACAAGAAGAAAGAAAGAAAAAGAATAAAGAAGAAAGAGAAAGAAGAAGAGGATTGAAGAAGCAAAAGAAAAAAGAAGAGGAATGAAGAAGAAGAAAGTAGAAGAACGGGGAAGAAGATGAAGAAAGAAACAAAAAGGAAAAGAAGAATTAGATGATGAAAGAAGAGGAAAAAGAATAAAGCAGAAGAAGAAGTGCGGCATCGGAGTGTAGCACACGCCACAAGTGAGCTGGCGCCCTTTACAAGTGCGCCAGGGCCTTTCAAAAGTGCGTTAGCGCATGTCTTTTTGTTCATTCATTCTTCTTGTTTTTCTTCTTCTTCATCTTTCTTCTTCTTTGTTCTTCATTATTTTTCTTCTTTCTCTTCCTCTTTCTTCTTCATTCTTCACCTTTCTTCTTCTTTTTTCTTCTTCTTTCCTCCTCCTCTTCTTCTTCTTCTTATTCTTCTTATTCTTCTTATTCATTTTCTCCTTTCTGCTTCATTCTTCTTCTTCTATTTCTTCATTCAGAGAGCATGAGTGCATTTTGTAGCATTTTATGATAATACGATTCTCGATCTTCGCATGGCTTAGCTTCCAAATTTTATTTTTTTGACAATCTAAGTTGCAAACCCTACTCTAAAGCTCAACCGTGTCACCATCAAGGAACAGACGGAAACCAAATGCGGTTGCACTTGACTTAATCTAAAAAGATGGAGTTCAACTGCAATTTAGATTGTCAGAAGAACAAAACTTGGGAGCTAACAAATGAGATGATCGTAACCCATATTGTCACAAAATGGTGCAAAACAGAGGAAGAACGAAGAAGAAGAAAAATAACAAAGAGGAAGTTGAAGAAGAAGAAAGAAGAAGAAGAATGAGGAAGAAGAAGATGAAGAAAGAAAGAAGAAGAAGATGATGAAAGAAAGAGAGGAAGAAGAATAAAGAAGAAGAAATAGTGCGCTAGAGTGCTTCATAAGTGTGACAGTGTCCTTCAGAAGTGCGCCTTCTTCTTCTTCTTCTTTCTTATTCTGCTTCATCTTCTTTCTTTTTCGTTCTTCTTCTTCATTCTTCTTCTTTCAACTACTTTCTTCTTCTTCTTCTTCATTCTTAGTCTTCTTCTTCCTCGTTCTTCATTCTTCGTCTTCTTCTTCTTCTTTACTCTTTTTCATCCTCATCTTTATTCTTCTTTTACATTCTTCGTCTTGTTCTTCATTCTTCCTCTTCTTATTTCTTCATCGACTACGTTATTCTTCTTTGCTCTTAATTCTTCTTTCTCATTCTTTTTCTTCATTCGTCTTCGTCTTCTTCATCTACTTCTACTACTTTGTCTTCAGAAGTGCGCCAGCATATTTCTTCTTCTTCATTCATCTTCTTCTTCTTCGTCTTCTTCTTCTTCTTCTTCTTGTTTTTTCTTCTTCATCATCTTTCTTCTTCTTTATTCTTCATTATTTTTCATTTTCTCTTCTTCCTCCATCTTCTTCATTTTTCTTCATTCTTCTTGTTCTTCATCTTCTTTCTTTTTTGTCCTTCTTCATTTAATTACTTTCTTCTTCTTCTTCATCTTCTTTCTTTTTCGTTCTTCTCCATTCAATTACTTTCTTCTTCTTCTTCTTCTTATTCTTCATCTTCTTCTTCTTCTTCTTCTTCTTCTACATCCTCATCAACACTCATCATTTACATTCTGCATCTTCATTCTTCTTCTTCCTAATTCTTCTTCTTCTACTACGTTCTTCTTCTTTGTTCTTCTTTCCTCTTTTTCAATCTTTTTCTTCGTTCTACTTCTTCTTCTTCATCCTGTTGTTCGTCTTCTTCTTCTTCATTCATCTTCTTTTACTTACTCTTCACCTTTTTCTTCATTCTTCATTATTTTTCTTCTTTCTTCTTATTTCTCTCTTCATCTTCATTATTCGTTCGTTCTTCTTCTTCTTTTTTTTTTTTTGGGTAAGTAGATAAATTTGATAACCTAAAGAAAAGAGAACACAAGAAGGAAACCCCCAAAAGGGCAAACACATGACACAACCAACCACAAGACAGGGACTCAAGGGCACAATGACCCAGCCCCAACCATCACCGCATCAGCCATTTACAGCAGTTAGGAATCCAAGACTCCAACACAGAAAATCAAACCGATCTAAAACCCAGCAAAAAAGTTTTCGAGCATATTTTGCACCATTTTTTGACAATATGGTTCATGATCATCTCATTCAGTTGACATCCAAATTTTAATGTTCTACAATCTGAGTTGCAAACCTCTCAAGCTCAACCGCACCGCACCTTCTAGAAACAAAGGGAAATCAAACGCGGTTGAGCCAAAGACTAGCTTAATCTTAAGATGACGAAGTTGGGTCTGCAATACAAATTATTAGAAGAATAAAACTTGGATGCTAACACAATAGATGATCGTAACCTATATTGTCACAAAATGGTGCAAAACAAGAGAAAAACGGAGAAGAAAAAGAAGAAAGAAAGAAAAAGAATGAAGAAGAAGAAGAAAGAAGAAGTTGAATGAAGAAGCAAAAGAAAAAAGAAGAGGAATGAAGAAGAAGAACGAAGAAGAAAGAAGAAGAATGAAGAAGAATGGGGAAGAAGAAGAAGAAAGAAAGAGAAAGGAAAAGTAGAAGTAGATGATGAAGGAAGAGGAAAAAGAATAAAGAAGATGAAGAAGTGCGGCAACGCACTTTAGCACACGTCAGAAGTGCGCCAGTGCACTTTTTCTTGTTCATTTTCTTCTTCTTCTCCTTCTTCTTGTTTTTCTTCTTCTTCATCTTTCTTCATCTTTGTTCTTCATTATTTTTCTTCTTTCTCTTCCTCTTTCTTCTTCATTCTTCATCTTTTTTCTTCTTTATTCTTCTTCGTTTCTCAATCTCTTCTTCTTCTTCTTCTTATTTTTCTTCTTCATTTTCTCCTTTCTGCTTCATTTTCCTTCTTCTTTTTCTTAATTGAGAAAGCATGAGTGCATTTTGCAGCATTTTATGATAATAGGGTTCATGATCCTTGCATGCAGTGTTAGCATCCAAATTTTATTTTTTTGACAATCTAATTTGCAAACCCTACTCTAAAGCTCAATCGTGTCACCTTCTAGGAACAGAGGGAAACCAAATGCGGTTGAGCTTGACTTAATCTAAGAAGACGGAGTTGGGTCTGCAATTTAGATTGTCAGAAGAACTAAACTTGGAAGCTAACAAATGGGATGATCCTAACCCATATTGTCACAAAATGGTGCAAAACAGAAGAAGAACGAAGAAGAAGAAAAATAACAAAAAGGATGAAGAAGAAGAAGAAAGAAGAAGAAGAATGAAGAAGAAGAAGATGAAGGAAGAATGGAGAAGAGATGATGAAAGAAGAAGAGGAAGAAGAATAAAGTAGAAGAATAAGTGTGCCAGAGCACTTCATAAGTGCGACGTGTCCTTAAGAAGTGCGCCTTCTTCTTCTTCTTCATCTTCTTTCTTTTTTTGTTCTTCTTTTTCTTCGTTCTTCTTCTTTCAACTACTTTCTTCTTCCTCTTCTTCTTCTTCTTCTTCATTCTTCATTCTTAGTCTTCTTCTTCTTCTTTACTATTCTTCATCCTCAACTTCATTCTTCTTTGACATTCTTCATCTTGTTCTTCATTCTTCCTCTTCTTAATTCTACTTCAACTACGTTCTTCTTCTTTGTTCTTCTTTCCTCCTTCTCATTCTTTTTCTTCATTCTTCTTCTTCTTCTTCTTCTTCTTCTTCTTCTTCTTCCTTACTCTTCTTCATCCTCATCTTCATTCTTCATTTACATTCTTTGTCTTGTTCTTCATTCTTCCGCTTCTTAATTCATCTTCGACTACGTTCTTCTTCTTTGTTCTTCTTTCTCCTTTCTCATTCTTTTTCTTCAATCTTCTTCTTCTTCTTCTTCTTCTTTTAGTACTTCGTCTTCAGAAGTGCGCCAGCATACTTCTTCTTCTTCATTCTTCATTCTTCATTCTTCTTCTTCTTCTCCTTCTTCTTCTTCTTCTTGTTTTTCTTCTTCTTCATCTCTCTTCTTCTTCATTCTTCATTATTTTTCATCTTTCTCTTCTTCCTCTTTCTTCTTCATTTTTCTCCTTTCTTCTTCTTCTTCATCTTCATTTTCATTCTTTGTCTTTTTCTCTTCTTCATTCTTCATTCTTTTTCTTTATTCTTCTATATCCTCATCTACATTCTTTATTTACATTATGCATCTTCATTCTTCTTCTTCCTAAATCATCTTCTTCTACTATGTTCTTCTTCTTCATTCTTCGTTCCTCTTTTTCATTCTTTTTCTTCATTCTTCTTCTTCTTTTGTTCTTCATCTTCTTCTAGTTCTTCATCTTCATCTTCTTCATTCGTCTTCTTTTACTTACTCTTCTTCTTTTTCTTCATTCTTCATTCTTTTTCTTCTTTCTTCATATTTCTCTCTTCATCTTCGTTCTTCGTTCTTCGTTCTTCGTTCTACTTCATTCCCTTTTTTTTTTTGGTATGTAGATAAATTTGATAACCTTAAGAAAACTGAACACAAGAAAGAAATCCCCGAAAGGGCAAACACATGACACAACCAACCACAAGATAGGGACTCAAGGGCACAATGACCCACCCCCAACCATAACCGCATCAGCCCACTGCAGCAGTTAGGAATCCAAGACTCCAACACCAAAAATCTAGCCGATCTAGAACCCACCAAAAAAGTTTCCGAGTATATTTTGCTCCATTTTGTGACAATACGGTTCAGGATCATCTCATGCAGTTGACATCCAAATTTCAATGTTCTACAATCTGAGTTGCAAACCCTACTCTCAAGCTCAACTGCACCGCACCTTCTAGAAACAGAGGGAAATCAATCGTGGTTGAGTCTAATACTGGCTTAATCTTAAGAAGACGAAATTGGGTATGCAACACAGATTATCAAAAGAAAAAAACATGGATGCTAACACAAGAGATGATTGTAATCTATATTGTCACAAAATGGTGCAAAACAAGAGAAGAACGGAGAAGGAAGAAAGAAAGAAAAAGAACGAAGAAGAAGAAGAAAGAAGAAGAGGATTGAAGAAGCAAAAGAAAAAAGAATAGGAATGAAGAAGAAGAAAGTAGAGGAATGATGAAGAATGGGGAAGAAGATGAAGAACGAAAGAAAAAGAAAAATAAGTTGATGATGAAAGAAGAGGAAAAAGAATAAAGAGGAAGAAGAATTGCGGCATCGCACTTTAGCACAAATCAGAAGTGCGCCAGCGACCTTCACAAGTGCAACATCGCCTTCAAGAAGTGTGCCAGCTCCTTCAAGAAGTGCGCGAGTGCACGTCTTCTTGTTCAATCTTCTGCTTCTTCTCCTTCTTCTTGTTCTTCTTCTTCTTTATCTTTCTTCTTCTTTATTCTTCATTATTTTTTGTCTTTCTCTTCTTCCTCCATCTTCTTAATTTTTCTTCTTTCTTCTTCTTCTTCATCTACTTTCTTTTTCGTTCTTCTTCATTCAATTACATTCTTCTTCTTCTTCTTCTTCTTCTTCTTCTTCTTCTCTCCTTCATTATTCACTCTTCTTCTTTATTCTTCTACATACTATTCTACATTCTTCATTTACATTTTGCTTCTTCATTCTTCTTCTTCCTAATTCTTCTTCTTCTATTACGTTCTTCTTCTTTGTTCTTCTTTCCTCTTTCTCATTCTTTTTCTTCATTCTTCTTCTTCCTAATTCTTCTTCTTTTACTACGTTCTTCTTCTTTGTTCTTCTTTCCTCTTTTCCATTCTTTTTCTTCATTCTTCTCCTTCTTCTTCTTCCAGTTTTTCGTCTTCTTCTTCATAATTCGTCCACTTTTACTTACTCCCCTTCTTCTTTTTCTTCATTCTTCATTATTTTCCTTCTTTCTTCTTATTTCTCTCTTCATCTTCGTTCTTCGTTCTTTTTCTTCTTCTTTCTCTTTTTTTTGGGTAAGTAGATACATTTGATAACCTTAAGAAAAGAGAACAAAAGAAGGAAACCCCGGAAAGGGAAAACACATGACACAACCAACCACAAGACAGGGACTCAAGGGCACAATTACCCACACCCAACCTTCACCGCATAAGCCCACTGCAGCAGTTAGGAATCCAAAACCCCAACAGTGAAAATCAAACTGATCTAGAACCCACCAAAAAAGTTTCTGAGCATATTTTGCACCATTTTATGATAATATGGTTCATGATCATCTCATGCAGTTGACATCCAAATATTAATGTTCTACAATCTGAGTTGCAAACCCTACTCTCAAGCTCAACTGCACCACACCTTCTAGAAACAGAGGGATATCAAATGCGGTTGAGCCTAAGACTGGCTTAATCTTAAGAAGACGAAGTTGAGTCTGCAACACAGATTATTAGAAGAATTAAACTTGGATGCTAGCACAAGAGATGATCATAACCTATATTGTCACAAAATAGTGCAAAACAAGAGAAGAACGAAGAAGAAGAAGAACGAAAGAAAGAAAAAGAATGAAGAAGAAAGAAAAAGAAGAAGAGGAATGAAGAAGCAAAAGAAAAAAGAATAGGAATGTAGAAGAAGAAAGAAGGAGATTGAAGAAGAATGAGGAAGAAGATGAAGAAAGAAAGAAAAAGGAAAAGAAGAAGTAGATGATGAACGAAGAGGAAAATGAATAAAGAAGAAGAAGAAGAGTGGCATTGCACTTTAGCACATGTCCAAAGTGCGCCAGCGCCCTTAACAAGTGTGCCAGCGCCTTTAAGAAGTGCTCCGGGGCCTTTCAGAAATGCGCCAATGCACATCTTCTTGTTCATTCTTCTTCTTCTCTGTCTTCTTGTCTTTCTTCTTCTTCATCTTTCTTCTTCTTTGTTCTTCATTATTTTTCTTCTTTCTCTTCCTCTTTCTTCTTCATTCTTCATCTTTCTTCTTCTTTATTCTTCTACTTTCCTCCACCTCTTCTTCTACTTCTTCTTCTTATTTTTCTTCTTCATTTTCTCCTTTATGCTTCATTCTTCATCTTTTTTTTCTTCATTCAGAGAGCATGAGTGAATTTTGCATCATTTTATGATAATACGGTTCACGATCTTCGCATGCAGTTAGCATCCAAATTTTATTTTTTTGACAATCTAATTTGCAAACCCTACTCTAAAGCTCAACCGTGTCACCTTCTAGGAACAAACGAAAACCAAATGCGATTGAGCATGACTTAATCTAAGAAGACTGAGTTGGGTCTACAATTTAGACTGTTAGAAGATTAATACTTGAAGCTAACAAATGAAATGATCGTAACCCATATTGTCACAAAATGCTGCAAAACAGAAGAAGAACAAAGAAGAAGAAAAATAACAAAAAGGAAGAAGAAGAAGAAGAAGAAAGAAGAAGAAGAATGAAGAAGAAGAACATGAAGAATGAAAGAAGAAGAAGATGATAAAAGAAGAAGAGGAAGAAGAATAAAGAAGAAGAAGAAGTGCGCCAGAGCGCTTCATAAGTGCGAAAATGTCCTTTAGAAGTGTGCTTCTTCTTCTTCTTCATCTTCTTTCTTTTTCGTTCTTCTTCTTCTTCGTTCTTCTTCTTTCAACTACTTTCTTCTACTTCATCTTCTTCTTCATTTCTAGTCTTCTTCTTCTTCATTCTACATTCTTCGTCTTCTTCTTCTTCATTACTCTTCTTCATCCTCATCTTCATTCTTCTTTTACATTCTTCATCTTGTTCTTCATTCTTCCTCTTCTACATTCTTCATCTTGTTCTTCATTCTTCCTCTTCTACATTCTTCTTCGACTACATTCTTCTTCTTTGTTCTTCTTTCTTCTTTCTCATTATTTTTCTTCATTCTTCTTCTTATTCTTATTCTTCTTCTTCTTCTTCTTCAGAAGTGCGCCAGCATACTTCATCTTCTTCATTCTTCTTCTTGTTCTGCGTGTTATTCTTGTTATTCTTCTTCTTGTTTTTATTCTTCTTCATCTCTCTTCTTATTTATTCTTCATTATTTTCCATCTTTTTCTTCTTCCTCCTTCTTCATTTTTCTTCTTTCTTCTTCTTCTTCGTCTTCTTTCTTTTTCATTCATCTTCATTCAATTACTTTCTTCTTCTTCTTCTTCTTCTTCTTCTTCTTCTTCTTCTTCTTCTTCTTCTTCTTCTTGTTCTTCTTCTTCTTCTTCTTCTTTTTCTTCTTCTTCATCTTCTTCATCTTCTTCTTCATCTTCATTCTTTGTCTTCTTCTCTTCTTCATTCTTTAAATTTCTTATTTATTCTTCTACATCCTCACCTACATTCTTCGTTTACATTCTGCATCTTCATTCTTCTTCCTCCTAATTCTTCTTCTTCTACTACGTTCTTCTTATTTGTTCTTCTTTCCTCTATCTCATTCTTTTTCTTCATTCTTCTTCTTCTTCTTCTTCTTATTCTTCTTCTACTTCCAGTTGTTTTTTTTCTTCTTCTTCTACTTCCAGTTCTTCGTCTTCGTTCTTCGTTCTTTTTCTTCTTCTTTCTCTT
Source organism: Protea cynaroides (assembly GCA_028583415.1). Taxonomy (NCBI): domain Eukaryota; kingdom Viridiplantae; phylum Streptophyta; class Magnoliopsida; order Proteales; family Proteaceae; genus Protea; species Protea cynaroides. The sequence continues at coordinate 17,393 of CM053268.1, read as the reverse complement.
TTTTTTTGGGTAAGTAGATAAATTTGATAACCTTAAGAAAAGAGAACACAAGAAGGAAACCCCCGAAAGGGCAAACAGATGATACAACCAACCACAAGATAGGGACTCAAGGGCACAATGACCCACGCCCAACCATCACTGCATCAGCCCACTGCACCAGTTAGGAATCCAAGACTCCAACACAAAAAATCAAACCTATCTAGAGCCGACTAAAAAAGTTTCCGAGCATATTTTGCACCATTTTATGAGAATATGGTTCATGATCATCTCATGCAGTTGACATCCAAATTTTAATGTTCTACAATCTGAGTTGCAAATCCTACTCTCATGCTCAATCGCACCGCACCTTCTAGAAACAGAGGGAAATCGAACGCGATTGAGCCTAAGACTAGCTTAATCTTAAGAAGATGAAGTTGGGTCTGCAACATAGATTATCAGAAGAATTAAACTTGGATGCTAACACAATAGATGATCGTAACCTATATTGTCAAAAAATAGTGCAAAACACAAGAAGAACGGAGAAGAACAACAAGAAAGAAAGAAAAAGAATAAAGAAGAAAGAGAAAGAAGAAGAGGAATGAAGAAGCAAAAGAGAAGAAGAATGAAGAAGAATGGGAAGAAGATGAAGAAAGAAAGAAAAAGAAAAAGAAGAAGTAGATGATGAAAGAAGAGGAAAAGGAATAAAAAAGAAGAAGAAGTGCAGCATCGGGTGTTAACAAACGTCAGAAGTTCGCCAGCGCCCTTCACAAGTGCGCCAGTGCCTTTCAGAAGTGCGCCAATGCACATCTTCTTGTTCATTCTTCTTCTTCTTCTCCGTCTTCTTGTTTTCCTTCTTCTTCATCTTTCTTCTTCTTTGTTCTTCATTATTTTTCTTCTTTCTCTTCCTCTTTCTTTTCATTCTTCATCTTTCTTCTTCTTTATTCTTCTTCTTTCCTCCTTCTCCTCTTCTTCTTCTTCTTATTTTTGTTCTTCATTTTCTCCATTCTGCTTCATTGTTCTTCTTCTTTTTCTTCATTTAGAGAGCATGAGTGCATTTTGCAGCGTTTAATGATAATACGGTTCACAATCTTCGCATGCAGTTAGCATCCAAATTTTTGTTTTTGACAATCAAAGTTGCAAACCCTACTCTAAAGCTCAACCGCGTCATCATCTAGGAACAGATGGAAACCAAATTCGCTTGTGCTTGACTTAATCTATAAGGACGGTGTTCGTCTACAATTTTGATTGTCAGAAGAACCAAACTTGGAAGCTAACAAATGAGATGATCGTAACCCATATTGTCACAAAATGGTGAAAAACAGAAGAAGAACAAAGAAGAAGAAAAGTAACAAAATGGAAGAAGAAGAAGAAGAAAGAATAAGAAGAATGAAGATGAAGAAGATGATGAAAGAAAGAAGAAGAAGATGATGAAAGAAGAAGAGGAAGAAGAATAAAGAAGAAGAAAAGGTGCGCTAGAGCGCTTCATAAGTGTGACAGTGTCCTTTAGAAGTGCGCCTTCTTCTTCTTCTTCTTTCCTCTTCTTTTTCATCATCTCTCTTTTTCGTTCTTCTTCTTCTTCGTTCTTCTTCTTTCAAATACTTTCTTTTTCTTCTTCTTCTTCTTCTTCTTCATTCTTAGTCTTCTTCTTCCTCGCTCTTCATTCTTCATCTTCTTCTTCTTCTTTACTCTTTTCATCCTCATCTTTATTCTTCTTTCACATTCTTCGTCTTGTTCTTCATTCTTCCCCTTCTTATTTCTTCATCGACTACGTTATTGTTCTTTGTTCTTATTTCTTCTTTCTCATTCTTTTTCTTCATTCGTCTTCGTCTTATTCATCTACTTCTACTACTTTGTCTTCAGAAGTGCGCCAGCGTATTTCTTCTTCTTCATTAATCTTCTTCTTCTTCTTCTTCTTTTTCTTCTTCTTCTTCTTGTTTTTTCTTCTTCATCATCTTTCTTCTTCTTTATTCTTCATTATTTTTCATTTTCTCTTCTTCCTCCATCTTCTTCATTTTTCTTCTTTCTTCTTCTTCTTTATCTTCTTTCTTTTTTGTTCTTCTTCATTTAATTACTTTCTTCTTCTTCTTCATCTTCTTTCTTTTTTGTTCTTCTTCGTTCAATTACATTCTTCTTCTTCTTCTTCTTCTTCTTCTTCTTAATTCTTTGTCTTCTTTTCTTCTTCATTCTTCATTCTTCTTCTTTATTCTTCTACATCCTCATCTACTAATCATTTACATTATGCATCTTCATTCTTCTTCTTCCAAATTCTTCTTCTTTTACTACGTTATTTTTCTTTGTTCTTCTTTCCTCTTTCTTATTTGTTTTCTTTATTCTTCTTCCTAATCAAACTTCTTCTACTACGTTCTTCTTCTTCTTTGTTCTTATTTCCTCTTTCTCATTCTTTTTCTTCATTCTTCATTCTTCTCCTTCTTCCAGTTCTTCGTCTTTTTCTTCTTCATTCGTCTTCTTTTACTTACTCTTCTTCTTTTTCTTCATTCTTCATTATTTTTCATCTTTCTTCTTATTTCTCTCTTCATTTTCGTTCTTCGTTCTTCTTGTTCTTCTTTCTCTTTTTTTTTTTGGGTAATTAGATAAAATTGATAACCTTAAGAAAAGAGAATACAAGAAGGAAACCCCCGAAAGGGCAAACAGATGACACAACCAACCACAAGACAGGGACTCAAGGGCACAATGACCCACGCCCAACCATCACTTCAACAGCCTACTGCAGCAGTTAGGAATCAAAGACTCCAACACCAAAAATCAAACCGATCTAGTGCCCACCAAAAATGTTTCCGAGCAAATTTTGCACCATTTTATGACAATATGGTTCATGATCATCTCATGCAGTTGACATCCAAATTTTAATGTTCTACAATCTGAGTTGCAAACCATACTCTCAAGCTCAACCGCACCGCACCTCTAGAAATAGAGGGAAATCAAACGTGGTTGAGCCTAAGACTGGCTTAATCTTAAGAAGATGATGTTGGGTCTACAACACAGATTATTATAAGAATTAAATTTGGATGCTAACACAATAGATGATCGTAACCTATATTGTCACAAAATGGTGCAAAACAAGAGTAGAACGGAGAAGAAGAAGAAGAAATAAAGAAAAAGAATGAAAAAAAAGAAGAAAGAAGAAAAGGAATGAAGAAACAAAAGAAAACAGAAGAGGAATGAAGAAGAAGAGAGAAGAAGAATGAAGAAGAATGGGGAAGAAGATGAAGAAAGAAAGAAAAATAAAAAGAAGAAGTAGATGATGAAAGAAGAGGAAAAATAATAAAGAAGAAGAAGAATGCGGCATCGCACGTTAACAAACGTCAGAAGTGCGCTAGCGCCGTTCATAAGTGCACCAACACCTTTCAGGAGTGCGCCAGTGCACATCTTCTTGTTCATTCTTCTTCTTCTTCTACTTCTTCTTGTTTTCCTTCTTCTTCATCTTTCTTCTTCATTGTTCTTCATTATTTTTCTTCTTTCTCTTCCTCTTTCTTTTCATTCTTCATCCTTCTTCTTTTTTTCTTCTTCTTTCCTCCTCCTCTTCTTCTTCTTCTTCTTATTTTTCTTTCTAATTTTCTCCTTTTTGCTTCATTCTTCTTCTTCTTCTTTTTCTTCATTCAGAGAGCATGAGTGCATTATGCAGCATTTAATGATAATACGGTTTACGATCTTCGCATGCAGTTAGCATCCAAATTTTATTTTTTTGACAATCTTAGTTGCAAACCCTACTATAAAGCTCAACGGTGTCACCTTTTAGGATCAAATGAAAACCAAATGTGGTTGAGCTTGACTTAATCTAAGAAGACGGAGTTGGGTCTGCAATTTAAATTGTCAGAAGAGCAAAACTTAGAAGCTAACAAATGAGATTATCGTAACCCATATTGTCACAAAATGGTGCAAAACAAAAGAAGAACGAAGAAGAAGAAAAATAACAAGATGGAAGATGAAGAAGAAGAAGAAAGAAGAAGAATGAAGAAGAAGAACAATGAAGAAGAAGAAAATGAAGAAAGAAAGAAGAAGAAGATGATGAAAGAAGAAGAGGGAGAAGAATAAAGAAGAAGAAGAAGTGCGCTAGTGTGCTTCATAAGTGTGACAGTGTCCTTCAGAAGTGCGCCTTCTTCTCCTTCTTCTTTCTTCTTCTTCTTCAACTTCTTTCTTTTTCGTTCTTCTTCTTCTTCGTTCTTCTTCTCTCAACAACTTTCTTCGTTCTTCTTCTCCCAACAACTTTCTTCTTCTTCTTCATTCTTAGTCTTCTTCTTCTTCATTCTTTATTCTTCGTCTACTTCTTCTTCTTTACTTTACTTCATCCTCATTTTCATTCTTCTTTTACATTCTTCGTCTTGTTCTCCATTCTTCCTCTTCTTAATTCTTCTTCGACTATGTTCTTCTTCTTTATTCTTCTATCTTCTTTCTTATTCTTTTTCTTCACTCTTCTTCTTCTTCTTCTTCTTCTTCTTTTAGTACTTCATCTTCAGAAGTGCGCCAGCATAATTCTTCTTCTTCTTCTTCTTGTTTTCCTTCTTCTTCATCTTTCTTCTTCTTTGTTCAACATTATTTTTCATCTTTCTCTTCCTCTTTCTTTTCATTCTTCATCTTTCTTCTTCTTTCCTCCTCCTCTTCTTCTTCTTCTTCTTTTTTTTCTTCTTCATTTTCTCCATTCTGCTTCATTCTTCTTCTTCTTTTTCTTCATTCAGAGAGCATGAGTGCATTTTGCAGCGTTTAATGATAATACGGTTCATGAACTTCGCATGTAGTTAGCATCCAAATTTTATTTTTTTGACAATTAAAGTTGCAAACCCCACTCTAAAGCTCAACCGCGTTACCATCTAGGAACAGACGGAAACCAAATGCGCTTGCGCTTGACTTAATCTAAAAAGATGGAGTTTGTCTACAATTTTGATTGTCAGAAGAAAAAAACGTGGAAGCTAACAAATGAGATGATCGTAACCCATATTGTCACAAAATGGTGCAAAACAGAAGAACAACGAAGAAGAAGAAAAATAACAAAATGGAAGAAGAAGAAGAAGAAAGAAGAAGAAGAATAATGAAGAAAAAGAAGATGAAGAAAGAAAGAAGAAGAAGATGATGAAAGAAGAAGGGGAAGAAGAATAAAGAAGAAGAAAAAGTGTGCTAGAGCGCTTCATAAGTCGACAGTGTCCTTCAGCGCCTTCTTCTTCTTCTTCTTTTTTATTCTTCTTCATCTTCTTTCTTTTTCGTTCTTCTTCTTCTTCGTTCTTCTTCTTTCAACTACTTTCTTCTTCTTCTTTCTTAGTCTTGTTCTTCTTCGTTCTTCATTCCTCGTCGTCTTCTTCTTCTTCACCCTTCTTCATCCTCATCTTCAATCTTCATTTATATTCTTCGTCTAGTTCTTCATTCTTCCTCTTCTTAATTCTTCATCGACTACGTTCTTGTTCCTTTTTCTTCTTTCTTCTTTCCCATTCTTTTTCTTCATTGGTTTCGTCTTCTTCTTCTTCTTCTTCTTCTTCTAGTACTTCGTCTTTAGAAGTGCACCAGCATATTTCTTCTTCTTCATTCTTCTTCTCCTTCTTCTTCTTCTTCTTCTTCTTCTTCTTGTTTTTTCTTCTTCATAATCTTTCTTCTTCTTTATTCTTCATTATTTTTCATCTTTCTCTTCTTCCTCCATCTTCTTCATTTTTCTTCTTTCTTCTTCTTCTTTATCTTCTTTCTTTTTTGTTCTTCTTCATTTAATTACTTTCTTCTTCTTCTTCATCTTCTTTCTTTTTTGTTCTTCTTCGTTCAATTACATTCTTCTTCTTCTTCTTCTTCTTCTTCTTCTTAATTCTTTGTCTTCTTTTCTTCTTCATTCTTCATTCTTCTTCTTTATTCTTCTACATCCTCATCTACTAATCATTTACATTATGCATCTTCATTCTTCTTCTTCCAAATTCTTCTTCTTTTACTACGTTATTTTTCTTTGTTCTTCTTTCCTCTTTCTTATTTGTTTTCTTTACTCTTCTTCCTAATCAAACTTCTTCTACTACGTTCTTCTTCTTCTTTGTTCTTATTTCCTCTTTCTCATTCTTTTTCTTCATTCTTCATTCTTCTCCTTCTTCCAGTTCTTCGTCTTTTTCTTCTTCATTCGTCTTCTTTTACTTACTCTTCTTCTTTTTCTTCATTCTTCATTATTTTTCATCTTTCTTCTTATTTCTCTCTTCATTTTCGTTCTTCGTTCTTCTTGTTCTTCTTTCTCTTTTTTTTTTTTGGGTAATTAGATAAAATTGATAACCTTAAGAAAAGAGAATACAAGAAGGAAACCCCCGAAAGGGCAAACAGATGACACAACCAACCACAAGACAGGGACTCAAGGGCACAATGACCCACGCCCAACCATCACTGCAACAGCCTACTGCAGCAGTTAGGAATCAAAGACTCCAACACCAAAAATCAAACCGATCTAGTGCCCACCAAAAATGTTTCCGAGCAAATTTTGCACCATTTTATGACAATATGGTTCATGATCAACTCATGCAGTTGACATCCAAATTTTAATGTTCTACAATCTGAGTTGCAAACCATACTCTCAAGCTCAACCGCACCGCACCTCTAGAAATAGAGGGAAATCAAACGTGGTTGAGCCTAAGACTGGCTTAATCTTAAGAAGATGATGTTGGGTCTACAACACAGATTATTATAAGAATTAAATTTGGATGCTAACACAATAGATGATCGTAACCTATATTGTCACAAAATGGTGCAAAACAAGAGTAGAACGGAGAAGAAGAAGAAGAAATAAAGAAAAAGAATGAAAAAAAAGAAGAAAGAAGAAAAGGAATGAAGAAACAAAAGAAAACAGAAGAGGAATGAAGAAGAAGAGAGAAGAAGAATGAAGAAGAATGGGGAAGAAGATGAAGAAAGAAAGAAAAATAAAAAGAAGAAGTAGATGATGAAAGAAGAGGAAAAATAATAAAGAAGAAGAAGAATGCGGCATCGCACGTTAACAAACGTCAGAAGTGCGCTAGCGCCGTTCATAAGTGCACCAACACCTTTCAGAAGTGCGCCAGTGCACATCTTCTTGTTCATTCTTCTTCTTCTTCTACTTCTTCTTGTTTTCCTTCTTCTTCATCTTTCTTCTTCATTGTTCTTCATTATTTTTCTTCTTTCTCTTCCTCTTTCTTTTCATTCTTCATCTTTCTTCTTCTTTTTTCTTCTTCTTTCCTCCTCCTCTTCTTCTTCTTCTTCTTATTTTTCTTTCTAATTTTCTCCTTTTTGCTTCATTCTTCTTCTTCTTCTTTTTCTTCATTCAGAGAGCATGAGTGCATTATGCAGCATTTAATGATAATACGGTTTACGATCTTCGCATGCAGTTAGCATCCAAATTTTATTTTTTTGACAATCTTAGTTGCAAACCCTACTATAAAGCTCAACGGTGTCACCTTTTAGGATCAAATGAAAACCAAATGTGGTTGAGCTTGACTTAATCTAAGAAGACGGAGTTGGGTCTGCAATTTAAATTGTCAGAAGAGCAAAACTTAGAAGCTAACAAATGAGATTATCGTAACCCATATTGTCACAAAATGGTGCAAAACAAAAGAAGAACGAAGAAGAAGAAAAATAACAAGATGGAAGATGAAGAAGAAGAAGAAAGAAGAAGAATGAAGAAGAAGAACAATGAAGAAGAAGAAAATGAAGAAAGAAAGAAGAAGAAGATGATGAAAGAAGAAGAGGGAGAAGAATAAAGAAGAAGAAGAAGTGCGCTAGTGTGCTTCATAAGTGTGACAGTGTCCTTCAGAAGTGCGCCTTCTTCTCCTTCTTCTTTCTTCTTCTTCTTCAACTTCTTTCTTTTTCGTTCTTCTTCTTCTTCGTTCTTCTTCTCTCAACAACTTTCTTCGTTCTTCTTCTCCCAACAACTTTCTTCTTCTTCTTCATTCTTAGTCTTCTTCTTCTTCATTCTTTATTCTTCGTCTACTTCTTCTTCTTTACTTTACTTCATCCTCATTTTCATTCTTCTTTTACATTCTTCGTCTTGTTCTCCATTCTTCCTCTTCTTAATTCTTCTTCGACTATGTTCTTCTTCTTTATTCTTCTATCTTCTTTCTTATTCTTTTTCTTCACTCTTCTTCTTCTTCTTCTTCTTCTTCTTTTAGTACTTCATCTTCAAGAAGTGCGCCAGCATAATTCTTCTTCTTCTTCTTCTTGTTTTCCTTCTTCTTCATCTTTCTTCTTCTTTGTTCAACATTATTTTTCATCTTTCTCTTCCTCTTTCTTTTCATTCTTCATCTTTCTTCTTCTTTCCTCCTCCTCTTCTTCTTCTTCTTCTTTTTTTTCTTCTTCATTTTCTCCATTCTGCTTCATTCTTCTTCTTCTTTTTCTTCATTCAGAGAGCATGAGTGCATTTTGCAGCGTTTAATGATAATACGGTTCATGAACTTCGCATGTAGTTAGCATCCAAATTTTATTTTTTTGACAATTAAAGTTGCAAACCCCACTCTAAAGCTCAACCGCGTTACCATCTAGGAACAGACGGAAACCAAATGCGCTTGCGCTTGACTTAATCTAAAAAGATGGAGTTTGTCTACAATTTTGATTGTCAGAAGAAAAAACGTGGAAGCTAACAAATGAGATGATCGTAACCCATATTGTCACAAAATGGTGCAAAACAGAAGAACAACGAAGAAGAAGAAAAATAACAAAATGGAAGAAGAAGAAGAAGAAAGAAGAAGAAGAATAATGAAGAAAAAGAAGATGAAGAAAGAAAGAAGAAGAAGATGATGAAAGAAGAAGGGGAAGAAGAATAAAGAAGAAGAAAAAGTGTGCTAGAGCGCTTCATAAGTCGACAGTGTCCTTCAGCGCCTTCTTCTTCTTCTTCTTTTTTATTCTTCTTCATCTTCTTTCTTTTTCGTTCTTCTTCTTCTTCGTTCTTCTTCTTTCAACTACTTTCTTCTTCTTCTTTCTTAGTCTTGTTCTTCTTCGTTCTTCATTCCTCGTCGTCTTCTTCTTCTTCACCCTTCTTCATCCTCATCTTCAATCTTCATTTATATTCTTCGTCTAGTTCTTCATTCTTCCTCTTCTTAATTCTTCATCGACTACGTTCTTGTTCCTTTTTCTTCTTTCTTCTTTCCCATTCTTTTTCTTCATTGGTTTCGTCTTCTTCTTCTTCTTCTTCTTCTTCTAGTACTTCGTCTTTAGAAGTGCACCAGCATATTTCTTCTTCTTCATTCTTCTTCTCCTTCTTCTTCTTCTTCTTCTTCTTCTTCTTGTTTTTTCTTCTTCATAATCTTTCTTCTTCTTTATTCTTCATTATTTTTCATCTTTCTCTTCTTCCTCCATCTTCTTCATTTTTCTTCTTTCTTCTTCTTCTTCATCTTCTTTCTTTTTCATTCTTCTTCATTCAATTACTTTCTTCTTGCTCTTCATCTTCTTTCTTTTTCGTTTTTCTTCATTCAATTACAGTCTTCTTCTTCTTCATTCTTTGCCTTCTATTCTTCTTCATTCTTCATTCCTCTTCTTTATTCTTCTACATCCTCATCTGCATTCATCATTTACATTCTGCATCTTCATTCTTCTTCTTCCTAATTCTTTTTCTTTTACTATTTTCTTCTTCTTTGTTTTTCTTTCCTCTTTCTAATTCTTTATCTTCATTCTTCTTCGTAATTCTTCTTCTTCTACTACGTTCTTCTTCTTCTTTCTTCTTCTTCTTCTTTGTTCTTCTTTCTTCTTTGTCATTCTTTTTCTTCATTCTTCTTCTTCTTCTTCTTCTTCCAGTTCTTCGTCTTCTTCTTCTTCATTCGTCTTCTTTCACTTACTCTTCTTCTTTTTCGTCATTCTTCATTATTTTTCTTCTTTCTTCTTATTTCTCTCTTCATCTTTGTTCTTCATTCTTCTTCTTCTTCATTCTCTTTTTTTTTTTGGGTATGCAGATAAATTTGACAACCTTAAGAAAAGAGAACACAAGAAGGAAACCCTCGAAAGGGCAAACACATGACACAACCAACCACAAGGCAAGGGACTCAAGGGCACAGTGACCCAGCCCCAACCAACACCGCATCAGCCCACTGCAGCAGTTAGGAATCCAAGACTCCAACACTGAAAATCAAACCGATCTAGAACCCACCAAAAAGGTTTCCAAGCATATTTTGTAGCATTTTATGAAAATATATTTCATGATAATCTTATGCAATTGACATCCAAATTTTAATGCTCTCCAATCAGAGTTGCAAACCCTACTCTCAAGCTCAACCGCACCAACCTTCTAGAAACAGAGGGAAATCAAACGCGGTTGAGCCTAAGACTAGCGTAATCTTAAGAAGACGAAGTTGGGTCTGCAACACAGATTATCAGAAGAGTAAAACTTGGATGCTAACACAAGAGATGATCGTAACTTATATTGTCACAAAATGGTGCTAAACAAGAGAAGAACAAGAAGAAAGAAAGAAAAAGAATAAAGAAGAAAGAGAAAGAAGAAGAGGAATGAAGAAGCAAAAGAAAAAAGAAGAGGAATGAAGAAGAAAAAAGAAGAAAAATGGGGAAGAAGATGAAGAAAGAAAGAAAAAGGAAAAGAAGAAGTAGATGATGAAAGAAGAGGAAAAAGAATAAATAAGAAGAAGAAGTGCGGCATCGGAGTGTAGCACACTCCACAAGTGCGCCGGCACCTTTCACAAGTATGCCCGCGCCCTTCACAAGTGCGCCGGTACCTTTCAGAAGTGCGCTAGTGCATGGCTTTTTGTCCATTCTTCTTCTTCTTCTTCGTCTTTCTTCTTCTTTGTTCTTCATTTTTTTTCTTCTTTCTCTTCCTCTTTCTTCTTTATTCTTCATCTTTCTTCTTCTTTTTTCTTCTTTCCTCCTCCTATTCTTCTTCTTCTTCTTATTTTTGTACTTCATTTTCTCATTTCTGCTTCATTCTTCTTCTTCTATTTCTTCATTCAGAGAGCATGAGTGCATTTTGCAGCATTTTAGGATAATACGGTTCACGATCTTTGCATGAAGTGTAGCATCCAAATTTTATTTTTTTGACAATCTAATTTGCAAACCCTACTCTAAAGCTCAACCGCGTCACCTTCTAGGAACAGACGAAAACCAAATGTGGTTGCGCTTGACTTAATCTAAAAAGACAGAGTTCATCTACAATTTTGATTGTCAGAAGAACAAAACTTGGAAGCTCACAAATGAGATGATCGTAACCCATATTGTCATAAAATGGTGCAAAACAGAAGAAGAACGAAGAAGAAGAAAAATAATAAAAAGGAAGAAGAAGAAGAAGAAGAAAGAAGAAGAGGAAAAAAAGAAGAAAATGAAGAAAGAAAGAAGACGAAGATGATGAAAGAAGAAGAGGAAGAAGAATAAAGAAGAAGAAAAAGTACGCTAGAGCGATTCATAAGTGCGACATTGTTTTTTAGAAGTGCGCCTTCTTCTTCTTCTTTTTTCATATTCTTCTTCATCTTCTTTCTTTTCGTTCATCTTCTTCTTCGTTCTTCTTCTTTCAACTACTTTCTTCTTCTTCTTCTTCTTCTTCATTCATAGTCTTCTTCTTCTCCATTCTTCATTATTTGTCTTCTTCTTCTTCATTACTCTTCTTCATCCTCATTTTCATTCTTCTTTTAAATTCTTCGTCTTGTTCTTCGTTCTTCCTCTTCTTAATTCATCATCGACTACATTCTTGTTCTTTGTTCTTCTTTCTTCTTTCTCATTCTTTTTCTTCATTCGTCTTCGTCTTCTTCTTCTACTACTACTTTGTCTTCAGAAGTGCGCCATCGTATTTCTTCTTCTTCTTCATCTGCTTGTTTTTTCTTCTTCATCATCTTTCTTCTTCATTATTCTTCATTATTTTTCATCTTTCTCTTCTTCCTCCATCTTTTTCATTTTTCATCTTTCTTCTTCTTCAACTTCATCTTCTTTCTTTTTCGTTCTTCTTCATTCAATTACTTTCTTCTTCTTCTTCATCTTCTTTCTTTTTCATTCTTCTTCATTCAATTACTTTCTTCTTCTTCTACATCCTCTTCCTTTTTGGTCTTTCTTCTTTCAATTACTTTCTTCTTCTTCTTCTTCTTCTTCTTCTTCTTCTTCTTCTTCATTCTTTGTTTTCCTCCCTTCTTCATTCTTCATTTTTCTTCTTTATTCTTCTACATCCTCATCAACATTCTTAATTTACATTCTGCATCTTCATTCTTCTTCTTCCTAATTCTTCTTCTTCTACTACGTTCTTCTTCTTTGTTCCTCTTTCCTCTTTCATATTCTTTTTCTTCATTCTTCTTCTTCTTCTTCTTCCCGTTGTTCGTCTTCTTCTTCATCATTCATCTTTTTTTTCATTCTTCATTATTTTTTTCTTTCTTATTATATCTCTCTTCATCTTTGTTCTTCGTTCTTCTTCTACATCTTTCTTCTTTTTTTTTTTTTGGGGTAAGTAGATAAATTTGATAACCTAAAGAAAAGAGAACACAAGAAGGAAACCCCGAAAGGGCAAACACATGACACAACCAACCACAAGATAGGGACTCATTGGCACAATGACCCAGCCCCAACCATCACTGCATCAGCCATCTGCAGCAGTTAGGAATCCAAGACACCAACACCAAAAATCAAACTGATTTAGAACTCACCAAAAACGTTTTCGATCATATTTTGCACCATTTTTTGACAATATGGTTCATGATCATCTCATGCAGTTGACTTCCAAATTTTAATGTTCTACAATCTGAGTTGCAAACCCTACTCTCAAGCTCAATCGCACCGCACCTTCTAGAAACAGAGGGAAATCAAACACGGTTGAGCCTAAGACTGGCTTAATCTTAAGAAGACAATGTTGGGTCTGCAACACAGATTATCAGAAGAATAAAACATGGATGCTAACACAAGAGATGATCGTAACCTATATTGTCACAAAATGGTGCTAAACAAGAGAAGAACGGAGAAGAAGAAGAAAGAAAGAAAGAAAAAGAATGAAGAAGAAGAAGAAAGAAGAAGAGGAATGAAAAAGCAAAAGAAAAAAGAAGAGGAATGAAGAAGAAGAAAGAAGAAGAATGAAGAAGAATGGGGAAGAAGATGAAGAAAGAAATAAAAAAGAAAATTAGAAGTAGATGATGAAGGAAGAGGAAAAATAATAAAGAAGAAGAACTGCGGCAACGCAGTTTAGCACAGGTCAGAAGTTCGCCAGCGCACTTCTTCTTGTTCATTCTTCTTCTTCTTCTCCTTCTTCTAGTTTTTATTCTACTTCATCTTTCTTTTTCTTTGTTTTTCATTATTTTTATTCTTTCTCTTCCTCTTTCTTCTTCTTAATTCTTCTTCTTCTCTTACGTTCTTTTTTTTTTTTCTTCTTTCCTCTTTCTCATTCTTTTTCTTCATTCTTCTTCTTCCTAATTCTTCTTCTTCTACTACGTTCTTCTTCATTGTTCTTCCTTCCTCTTTCCCATTCTTTTTCTTCATTCTTGCTCCTTCTTCATTTTTCTTCTTTCTTCTTCTTCTTCATCTTCATTTTTTTTTCATTCTTCTTCATTCAATTACTGTCTTCTTCTTCTTCTTCTTCTTCTTCTTCTTCTTCTTCTTATTATTATTCTTCTTCTTCTTCTTCTTCTTCTTCATTCTTTGCCTTCTTCTCTTCTTCATTCTTCATTCTTCTTCTTTATTCTTTTGCATCCTCATCTACATTCTTTATTTACATTCTGCATCTTCATTCTTCCTCTTCATAATTCTTTTTCTACTACATTCTTCTTCTTTCTTGTTCTTTCCTCTTTCTCATTCTTTTTCTTCATTCTTCTTCTTATGAAGTTCTTCTTCTTCCAGTTCTTCGTCTTCTTCTTCTTTATTCATCTTTTTTTACGTAATCTTCTACTTTTTCTTCATTCTTCATTATTTTTCTTCTTTCTTTTATTTATCTCCTCCTCTTCATTCTTCGTTCTTCTTCTTCTTCTTTCTCCTTTTTTTTGGGTAAGTAGAAAAATTTGATAAACTTAAGAAAAGAGAACACAAGAAGGAAACCCATGAAAGGGCAAACTCATGAAACAACCAACCACAAGAGAAGGGACTCAAGGGCACAATGATCCATGCCCAACCATCACCGCATCAGCCCATTGTAGCAGTTAGGAATCCAAGACTCCAACACCAAAAATCACACCGATCTAGAGCCCACCAAAAAAGTTTTCGAGCATATTTTGCACCATTTTATGACAATATGGTTCACGATCATTTCATGCAGTTGACATCCAAATTTTAATGTTCTATAATCTGAGTTGCAAACCATACTCTCAAGCTTAACCCACCACACCTTCTAGAAACAGAGGGAAATCAAACACGATTGAGCCTAAGACTAGCTTAATCTTAAGAAGATGAAGTTGGGTCTGCAACACAGATTATCAGAAGAATTAAACTTTGATGCTAATACAATAGATGATCGTAACCTATTGTCACAAAATGGTGGAAAACAAGAGAAGAACGAAGAAGAAGAAGAATAAATAAAGAAAAAGAATGAAGAAGAAGAAGAAAGAAGAAGAGGAACGAAGAAGCAAAAGAAAATAGAAGAGGAATGAAGAAGAAGAGAGAAGAAGAATGGGGAAGAAGATGAAGAAAGAAAGAAAAAGGAAAAGAAGAAGTAGATGATGAAAGAAGAGGAAAAAGACTAAACAAGAAGAAGAAGTGTGGCATCAGAGTGTAGCACACGCCACAAGTGCACCGGCGCCATTCACAAGTGCGCGCGCACCCTTCACAAGTGCGTCGATGCCTTTCAGAAGTCCGCCAGTGCACGTCTTTTTGTTCATTCTTCTTCTTCTTCTCCTTCTTCTTGGTTTTCTTCTTCTTCAACTTTCTTCTACTTTGTTCTTCATTATTTTTATTCTTTCTCTTCCTCTTTCTTCTTCATTCTTCATCTTTCTTCTTCTTTATTCTTCTTCCTTCCTCCGCCTCTTCTTCTTCTTCTTCTTATTTTTCTTCTTTATTTTCTCCTTTCTGCTTAGTTCTTCTTCTTCTTTTTCTTCATTCAAAGAGCATTTTATGATAATACGATTCACGATCTTTGCATGCAGTGTTAGCATCCAAATTTTATTTTTTTGACAATCAAAGTTGCAAACCCCACTCTAAAGCTCAACCGCATCACCTTCTAGGAACAGACAAAAACCAGTTGCGGTTGCGCTTGACTTAATCTAAAAAGACGGAGTTCATCTGCAATTTAGAATGTCAAAAGAAAAAAACTTGGAAGCTAACAAATGAGATGATCGTAATCCATACTGTCACAAAATGGTGCAAAACAGACGAAAAACGAAGAAGAAGAAAAATAACAAAAAGGATGAAGAAGAAGAAGAAGAAGAAAGAAGAAGAAGAATGAAAAAGAAGAAGATGAAGAAAGAAAGAAGAAGATGATGATGAAAGAAGAAGAGGAAGAAGATTAAAGAAGAAGATGATGTGTGCCAGAGCGCTTCGTAAGTGCGACAGTGTCCTTTAGAAGTGCGCCCTCTTCTTCTTCGTCATCTTCTTTCTTTTCCGTTCTTCTTCTTCTTCTTTCTTCTTATTTCAACTTTTCTTCTTCTTCTTCTTCTTCTTCTTCTTCTTCTTCTTCATTCGTAGTCTTCTTCTTCTTCATTCTTCATTCTTCCTCTTCTAGGCTTCATTCTTCTTCTTTATTTTCTCCTTTCTGCTTCATTCTTCTACTTCTTCTTTTTCTTCATTCAGAGAGCATGAGTGCATTTTGCAGCATTTTATGATAATACAGTACACGATCTTCACATACAGTTAGCATCCAAATTTTATTTTTTTGACAATCTAAGTTGCAAACCCTAATCTAAAGCTCAACCGCATCACCTTCTAGGAACAGACGGAAACAAAATGCGATTGAGCTAGACTTAATCTAAGAAGACTGAGTTGGTCCACAGTTTAGATTGTCAGAAGAACAAAACTTGAAGCTAACAAATGAATTGATCATTACCCATAGTCACAATATGTTGCAAAACAGGAGAAGAACGAAGAAGAAGAAAAATAACAAGAAGGAAGAAGAAGAAGAAGAAAGAAGAAGAAGAATGAAGAAGAAGAAGATGAAGAAAGAAAGAAGAAGGAGATGATGAAAGAAGAAGCGGAAGAAGAATAAAGAAGAAGAAGTGTGCCAGAGCGCTTCATAAGTGTGAAGTGTCCTTCAGAAGTACGCTTCTTCTGCTTCTTCATCATCTTCTTTCTTTTTCGTTCTTCTTCGTCTTCGTTCTTCTTCTTTCAACTACTTTCTTCTTCTTCATTTCTAGTCTTCTTCTTCTTCATTCTACATTCTTCGTATTTTTTCTTCTTCTTTACTCTACTTCATCCTCATCTTCATTCTTCCTTTACGTTCTTCATCTTGTTCTTCATTCTTCCTCTTCTTAATTCTTCTTCGACTACGTTCTTCTTCTTTGTTCTTCTTTCATCTTTCTCATTATTTTTCTTCATTCTTCTTCTTCTTCTTCTTCTTTTAGTACTTCCTCTTTAGAAGTGCGCCAGCATACTTCATCTTCTTCATTCTTCTTCTTCTTCTTCTTCTTCTTCTTGTTTTTATTCTTATTCATCTCTCTTCTTCTTTATTCTTCATTATTTTTCAACTTTCTCTTCTTCCTCATTCTTCATTTTGTCTCAACCAACACAGGTGCTTAATGTGTGTCTGTATTAAAGCTTTTAATTTATCCTATCTCAGTTCACAATGGTCTTGAATGTGTGTCAGTTCGGCGGGCAAAGCCTGAGAAGCTCTGATACCAAGTTGTCACACCCCAATTCCACACTGTTCAGAATGGTGTGATGAACCGCTAAATAAACAACGGCTCAACCAGGATCTCAAATAGGCTATCCCCGCGTTATCCAAACTTAACACACATCCACAATCATAATCAGAGTAATACACAATAGCGGAAAATTTATAAATAATATGAACTGAGAACTAAAATGATATCCATAAATAATAGCAAATTATTCTGTGTTTAACTGAGACATAAATATTTAAATACCAAATACATGTCATATAAATCCAATAAAGAAACCTACAAAAAATATCTAATCAAATACACACGAGTTGCACTCGCAAGAGAGATCGTGTGTATCATCTTCAGCTCCAACGTCCATAGCTGCAACGTTTCCGTATGCCGACGCATTCATATAATCTTCAACTGTATAACCTGCATCATCAACTAAAATATTCGACGTCGAGGGGTGAGCACACAACACGGCTCAGTGAGTAGCCAAAATAATGCAACATTACATATGCATGCAAAAAAAAATCAATTTATATCTTTGGTCTTGGTTTATAGTTTGCAATATGCAATAGAAAGGTTGGGTGGTCAAAGGTTAACGTTTATTGACACCGCCTCTATACACAGGGTGTGGAAGCCCGCCCGAAGGTTAATGTTTATCGTCGTCCCCATCCACCCTACCATAACATTATACAACAAAGGTTAACGTTTATTGCGATATAATGCTATACCAATACGTAAGCCCCTGTTAGCGAGGGCTTGCAAACTGGG